>NNCF01126075.1:124480-172561 GCA_002313205.1 Laupala kohalensis | reverse complement strand
CCCCCCCCCACCACCACCACTCGCCGGTGGCGGACTCTCTCGGGAGCTTTGTTCATTCACACATCTGAGTGAACAAATTTCGTGGTTTTTAATTGTTCAATCATTTCAACAAATCGCACTGTTTGAAAAATATGACATAAGTGTAAATTTTTTGAAAATGAGTTTTTAACACCGCAATTCATCAAACGCTTGTCCCTCTGGTGAAACAGAAACGAATTTGTATCTCTTCCCTTTGCGTTTGATGACAACTATTTCTTTACAGCATTGCCATTTATGATCCACTTCCCAAGAGCTACAACGTCAATTACGCGCGATATTTTGTGATGAGCATCTATATGAGGACCTCTCAATTAATTATTCAATTTATCACTGCATCTGCCATAAAATTAATTTGAGATGCATCTGCAATAGAAACTTAACATGCGTGTTCTCGATAATTGATGAACATGCATTTGTATTAGGGTTTCTCCATAGGTGCGAAATAGTTTGTCACTATTTTTTCACAATGAATTTGTGGCTATTTTCCACTGCGACTAAGTCCTATACTTATTTCCTCTCCTTTCGCAATGACTTGTCCTCCTTCCGTGAATACACAATGTTACAGGTTTTCTCTACATATATATTCAACCTCGCCATTTCCCTCACGAACATTTGTGTATTTTCTCTATCTGCCATCTTGATCAAGATCCCGACGGACTTGTTTCAGCCGAGTCGCGCTGCAGAGAAACTCTGAACGCAATGCATCTCCGCCACTAGCGACGCTGATGATCGTACTGGAACCCCACTCACGACACATCTGTTGACGCACTATAGAGGCGCAAGACTATCAATGGTTGATAGTATCGACTATTATCGATAGTTAGACTGAAAACAATCGATAACTATAGATAGTTTCAAATTATTGGCGAATTTCTGATCGTAAAGATTATAAAAGAGAGAGAACATAACCAAATCAAGTCACATTCAGATCAATTACGATGAAATTGAAAGCATAATACACCTACTTATAAAATGGTTTGTTTGATGGACATTTTTATTGAATTGATAAAGTAGTCAAATCAAAAGATGAGTGGTTACCAATTTTTTTACTTTGCAGTTCTATCAAGGCTTGAAAAACTGAAAATGATATTGTAACCAACGGACTATAAGACGCTACGGACTATAAGACGCACCTTAATTTTTAAGCATTTTTTTTAAAAACTAACATTTTTACCATTTTTATTATTAGATTGCAAAACCAGACTAAAAAAACTCTTAGTTTATAAAACCGAACTGACCGATAACACAAATCAATTCAATTCAAGTTCACTGGCACCGTAGACTGCAATAAGGCATCATAGGCTTGACAATGTTCTGGGTGTGTGATGGCGGCGCAAGAGGGAGACAGTGTTAGCAAACTTGTGAATCCCCGCAACTCATGTTCGTCGCATCGGTGCACTGCTGCTGCCAGTTGAATCCAATGTTGCCAGATAGAGATAGGTTTCCCGCGGCATCGAATATATGGCCAATTTTAGACCGGCGAGAATTTTAAATCAAACACTGGACATTTTTATATTAATTTCGAGTATAAGACGCACCTGAATTTTGGAGGCAATTTTTTTTAGAAAAAAGTGCGTCTTATAGCCCGTAAAATACGGTATTGAGAACTGGCATCTCGGCTATCTGTTTTAAATGGTGAGTTGTGTTTAAGAATTAACGGGAATATGATGATTTTAAATCTATTTCTGTCACTAGTGTCTTAGAAAACCAATGAAAATTGTGTCCTATTCTAATTAGAAAAATAATTTGTCGAATTACTGCCGCCACCGAGTTACCAGGGAAGAGATTCCATTATGTTTGCAGTCATTTGTAATTGTTCCTTCGTATTTGAATCCATTCCGTTAAAGTGTTCAAATTTATAGGAAAGCTACAAATTTGAACTTGTCATCTCTGAGGGACGCGGGAGGATTAAATGGGACTATCGGAAACTATCGAAAGTTGGTTGTTGACTATCGATAGTGGTTATTATTAACTACCGATAGTGGTTGATAGTCGAAATTATCGGTTGTTATAAATAGTGCTAATGATCGTTTTCCGCACCTAACGCACATCTTTCTTTCTGTTGTGTTCACTTTGATTTTTGCTCCCTATTTCCTGTTTTGATTAATTCGCTCGATCTATTATCTCGCTTGCGCGAAATGCATTTCGGCTGCTTCGAGTTATTCACTCCATTCCTTTATAATTGCTATAGTCATTCGTTTCTTTAAAATTGCAAAAGGAAAAGATACTCAATATTATCGTAGTTTCCCGAAACTGATTTTACACCTCAGCTCATTCGGGGTGTGTTTGGAAACCTTTCGAGTCATTCACGGAAGTTAATAGTTAGTTTTGGAACAAAATGGTGTTCTTATACGGATTCTTTCTTTGATTAAAGACAACTCTCATATTATTAGATATGGAGTATGGAGAAAATACTTCAATCGAAAAATATAAAACAATCACAAATTCTGGTCTTGGGGGTCCCTAGATATCTAAATAATGATTTTTAGAAGGTCATCTCCTCCGTGTTGCCCTTTCGTGTGAAGATACGAAGATATAATTTTGCCGATTTAATTCCCAATTCTAATGGATAACGGTATTTTCTTAATTTCGGTGTTTGATCTTCAGAATTTTAAAAACTTGAAAATAAACATGAAGACCATATTACATTCCTGAAAATTAGTAAAGAAATTATTCTAATGATTTTCTTTGATTTTCCTATGCTAAAACAGTGGGCAAACTACAGCCCGAGGCCACATACGACCCGCGTAGAGGTTCTATTTCTGATCCATTGTAGATTAAGCTATTATGACGCAATTATTTGCTGTAACATTTGAATTTAAAAAAATAAATAAAAGGTTTTGAAAGAAGAGATTGATATTTATTGATTACACGTTTATTGAAACCACAACAGGGCACTAATACTAGTCCATATGACCGAGAGTTTTTGTTTCGAGAAGTTTGATCAGGATGAAAAAAACTACATTAATTCGACAACGTATCAATTCTGTTCCAACCAATGAAGCTTAGAGTATAAGAAATACATTGTCGAGTGAATGTACTTTTTTAATCCCCGCCAAAATACTCAAGATAATAGGGTCTTAAGTGATCCAAAAGGTCAAGAATTTTACAATTTTCAAAAATGATGATTATTTG
Source organism: Laupala kohalensis (assembly GCA_002313205.1). Classification (NCBI taxonomy): domain Eukaryota; kingdom Metazoa; phylum Arthropoda; class Insecta; order Orthoptera; family Trigonidiidae; genus Laupala; species Laupala kohalensis. The sequence goes on along the minus strand of NNCF01126075.1, from coordinate 169,387 downwards.
CGTATTTATTAGGTTTCGTGATAAATTATATCGATCCACTACTTTTTCCCCTTTTGATCCATCTCCGAGAAAAGCTCGAACATAACGGAACTGCTATAGTATTTTTATTTATGATTTTAGTTAGACGTTATAAAATATGTACCTCGAACATATCACATATGGGTAGCCCACATGATTCCATTATGAAATGTCGCGAAACTCTTTCATCTGAAACTCTCACGAGAGGGTGAATATAAGTTTGAAGATATACTACACTTTAAACCATGATGCTTAAACTTGATCAAAACATACTAAAATATCTTGTCACTCCTGTCCATGTGCCCGTGCAAAACAGCACGGTTAGGAGAGCATGTTGTTGAGTCAAACCTGCGAGGAATGTCATGTCACACAAAAAATATTCTCTTAATTATCGTTCAGGGAAAACACTATTTTGCCCGTGGCTCAAATTTTAAGAATATTTTAAGTAGCTATTTAAGTAGTTCGATTAGCTCTGACTCTTCAGAATGTCCTGCATCCACTTCCAGTAGAAATCGTTTTTAGAGCACAGTTTTATATATTAGCCGAGTCATGATAATATTAACATAATAAAATCAAAGTCATTACGAAGTTTTGAGATATTTTACCATAAATTTGAGTAATTTTGACATGTTGGTACTTTCCATTGAAAATTTTCGTTGGACACTGTCTCTCGATCCTTTTTACTGGGACGAGAACATTGTGCAAACATTAATTTAACTCGCCTCTCTTTTTCGGTTCATGGATCGGTTCTAGAACGAGGATCCTCAAATGTAAATCTCGAACAACCGGAGCTAATCATTCCTCGATAAAAGTGATTTCTTACTTCTTATGAAGAGATGGTTAATTTACATGTAATCAAAGGATCCCAAATTAAAGATGTTTAAGAACGCTTAGCTAAATAATTGCTAATAGATGGACGGGCAGAGAGAAGAAAATAAAAATCCTATCAAAACTAGGTGAACAAGCAAAGAAGTTGTCATTTTTTCACCCTTATTTGCGGATGTGTAATGAACAATGATCTCAATTTCCCCATTCCATTGCATGTTTTTAATAGGACGTAAATTTGAATTTTATTAATATTGCAACAATATTTTTCTAAAATGATAAAGCAATAGAATCCTGTAACGCAAACGTTTGGAAAGCAGTTTGAGATATGTACTTCTGTGGAGGTGCAAGATCAAGTCCGGTGACGTTATGCATTGTGGAAATATCCTTCTAACATTATTTTGCAAAACAAAACAAAAAGTTAATTCGAGTCATGGAAACAAATTTTGATATTTTAGACGAATTTTGTGGAAATGTTTTTGAACAAGAAGAAAAGATAAATAGAAGTGTGTAATATTCAATCATGCACGTATAACTGGTTTGCAAAAAGGTGACATTGTGAGAATTTTGCCCTTTTGTGTAGAGATTCGTTCATACCCCAATTCCGTTGTGAATAATTATTGGTGTAGGTCGCGGTGATTGCGAAGGGGGAGAGAGAGACTATGGTTGCGGCGCATGAAGGCAACCGAGTGAACCGCCATCAGAACGCGCGCTCAAATTAACTAATTTGTCAGTTCATAACGTGAACAAATACGTCAATAGATAATTACCTAATGAAATTGCTAACGATAATTAACTCTCAACTGAACTAAGTAATTAATTACGTAAATAATGAAATAAATATTTCACTAATTAAACGACGAATCATCTGTCCATGGTCCGCCTATGCGTGGAGCGCAAACGGCCGTGGCGTGGAGGCGTGCGCCGACGGTGCGGAGCCGCGGGGAGCGGAGAAGGGCGGACAGCGACGGCGGTCAACGCGCACTCACCGTCGTTTTCTGTCCCCGACGGCGACGCTTGACATTCATAGTGGGTTGACGACTCGCAACTCCCCTCTCGTCCTTATCGTCACCGTTCTTCTTCGACAGTTCAACTTGTTTCTGCCATCCTCCTTTCATTCAGTAAATTTTATAGCGTTTTCCGTTTACTGCTGTAGCGCCGGACAAATACGTCATTGCTCCTTTACTTTGCTACACACAGGATGAACGATTCGGTCATGGTCATTGTTATCTACAAGTATTGACGAAGTTAATGAACGTTAATAATGAAATATAAACAGTTACAAATATATCTACAAATAGCTCATGTGTTTATAATGCGATGTTATCTGTATGTCGTTATATAATTGGATTAACGACACGAAATTTATCATTTTAATAATTATTTCTCTTTTGGAAAGGACTAATTCGACGTACAACTCTCGCTCTTCAGACGAAGACAATATTAGAAAAATCGTAGCATCCATCAAGGATTCGTTATCTACAGATTAACCTAACCTCAACAATGCTCAGTGCAGTCCCGCCGCTGAGAAAATTGTCAGAGCAAGCCCGGGGTTGCTCTCAGTGCGTGGAGACTGCGCAAATGGAACAACATATCAACTGTCAAATATTTTTGCACTCGGGTGCACCATTGCACTCTCAGAACAGCAAATGTAAAACTTCATTAGTTTTTTATTTCTTTTACTTGTTTTGTTTTTCTACTCTACATCTTCGCATTGCTTTTACATTTTGCCGGATGTAGTTTTCCACCGTATCGGTTTCCATTGAAGTTTCTTCTTATTCATTGTACGCTGTTCACCTCTCCTTCACATACATTTTCCTCTTANCGGATGTAGTTTACCACCGTATCGGTTTCCATTGAAGTTTCTTCTTATTCATTGTACGCTGTTCACCTCTCTTTCACATACATTTTCCTCTTATTCATTACTTGTACACTCCACTTTCTGCTCATCGGAGTTCCACTGTTCACGTTTCACCACTCCTTCTTCTCCATCGTTATCTTGACGATCGCTCGTGATCATTAAGGCCGTTCCCGAGTCACCATCCTCGGGGTTGTTCATCTCCACGGTTCTCCCATCACTCGTTCATCCGACGTCAGTCGCCATTTGGCGCGTGAAACAGCCTCGACGCCAACCATCGCATCTTGAGCGATGGCGTTAGAGTTAGTTTTCATTTCTTCAAATTACCCAGACGTAGATTCATGTTGCTCGCAGACCTAATTAGGGATCAGTCCGATATTAATTTCTTTGCGGGGCCGCCTCCTGTGAGTAATCACGGTGCTCCGCGCCCCACCTGCTCGGGCGGAGTCGCTCTCCGCCAGCGGATGTTGTTGCGGGGCGAGCGGGGAGACGAGTGACAACTCCCCGCCACGGTGGCTGGCCGCGTTGTCCGCTTCGACGGGGCTGTTGTGGATCAGAATGGCGTGTCGCGGAACGGCTGTTGAGGCGGGGAGTGGCGGGGTTCAGACACATTGGACGTGCGTTTCTCGAACTGACCGCACGCCTCTGCACGCGCTGTAGATTCCGGAGGCGATGCGTCGTGACGCGCGTACATTGCGCTCTCCGCTACTGACCTCACAATAGACAAGGCGAGGCTGCCGTACTTTGTACGGAACATGGACTGAATTCCAGGGAGAAAAGGGGGAGGGCCAGTCGCTTCATGTCCCGTTCTATTTTCATACTCTCTCATTTTAAACTGTTAATTCCTTGTGATGTATGCAAATTAATGTTATCCATTCACGTAAATGTTCTCTTATTCAAAATATATGAACAAACGTATTTTAAATAACTTTAGCATGTTGATGTGAATTTCATCCTCCCCAAGAACGTTCTGAAATTCCTCTTCCACTAGTGGCANATTTCATCCTCCCCAAGAACGTTCTGAAATTCCTCTTCCACTAGTGGCAGATACCTTAACTGAAAGTAAGAGTAAAACAATGACATCACCGACAATGTACGAATAGATTTAAATAGAGTATATCTTCCTTTACTTACTGAACTCATATTCGAACACTTCATCACGTGTTAAATGTGTCCGCACATTTCGAAGAAAGTTTACTTCAATAAACGCTACAAAAATGATCGCCACTACAAATTTAAAATTTTACGACAAGCTTACTTACAGAAATATGTTCACATAGTTTTATATACGGAATAATGAAGTGATTTAAATGTTTTCTGGACATCGCGGAGATCATTTATTCCGTGTTAATGCTGTGAAATGTGTCTTTCTGGAGAGATGCTGCGGGACTAAATCCTATGTCAACGAGCTCGTGCTCTAAATCTGTCGTCCCTCCGCTTCAACGATTGCCTTCTCCTCAACACTGTAACTAAAGAACGCGAGTGTCTATTTCTATGTCACCAAGAAACATCTTCCCCGCGACGTACTAAAAAATAAACCACATTGTGTATTCTATCTGAGAATCAACCCGAATCGCATTCTTTGTTTAATCTCTATTTGAGATTCTATTTTTAATTATCGTGGAATCATAATTCTTTTTACTTTCTCGTATACGTAGTATGTACAAAGTTTTGTAATCGTGAAAAAATTCGAAAGCGAGATTTCGATGGGAGTATCCGTTTTGGCGATCCCTCATTCTGAAAAAAGTGGTTTTTGGCATAACGTCCGTCCGTCTGTGCGCAGCGATTCTGAGTAAACGGATGAATATATTTGACTCATATTTCGTATTTACGGTAGAATATACTTGCGGTCGATGCACGTGCTCTAATTTTTTTACTTTAAAAAAAGGGTACTTCACATGAAGGTCAAAGTTCTCTTTTGAATTTTTCTCAAAAACGGCTCCAACGGTTTTGCTTAAATTTTTGGTACGTAAGGTACAATTAGTAAGCATTACATTCGCATTAGCTGTATTTCGCTTGAACGTTTGGTATAGATGTAGTAAAATGATTTCTGCCTACACATTAGTTTACTGTTTTACGAAGCTTGAATAATATTTTGCTGTATATAAATTGACCAAGCAGACGTAGAATACACTTTTCCCAAACTGAAATGAAAGACATGATAATGATAAAATACCAAGGAGGGCAGCATACGCACTGGAGATACAAAAATACATAAATTTCTGTCTATAACGAAATTACATTTACATAACACTATTACGTTATGTAAAAGATTGATATTTCGCTATATGTTTTCAAATAATATTCTGAATATTTATTTTACTTTCAAATTTCAAATAAAAGACAGTAATAAGTTCATTTAGTGAGTTGAATGTATAGAGCACTGGAAGACCAAAATATTGAAGACCACGCTGAGATTTCACTTTCACTACATAATTTTTCCCGCTCTATGCTGCAGACGGAGAAACGTATGTGAGAAAGTTTGTGCAATGGTTTTGTACCACTAGTTTATGTCAAGCAATGGAATTTTAGTTCAAGAGTAAAGAAAAGCGCTCAACCCGGTATTTGTGTATGATTTTGTTTGAAAGAGAAAACAAGTGTTCGTGGAATGTAAATAAAAGTCTTCCTTTTTCGTGAAATCTAAATATTTGAGAAAGATTTTGACACAGAGATGCTACGATCCGAATATTTCCGAGGCAAATAAAAAAAAGTAAAATGCTTCTCGTAACGGATTCCGTTGGTTGAGCTCTACAAACTTGACTGTTTATGAACCACGGATGCTTCTATATTGAAAATCTCAATGTAGAGCTTGGTATTTTATCAAAGAAAAGAGAAATTTGAAAGAAAACTGATGATAATTATTTTTCATTGTGTTTATCATATCTTGTAGTATTGAACACAGTGGAGAAAATTTCGAAGACTATTGAGACAAAAGCAGTTCAGTCTCATCACATTAAAGACGACCACGGCCTGGGCTATTTCGTGGGTAGATAAAAATAAATTTAAATATGGACATTTTAAATTGACTGAGAAATCAATTAACTTATGAGTTAATTTTTTGTTAAAAAACGGTAAGTCAAATTATTTTAAATGCCGGGAAATAGGAGACAGCTCGTTGCCAGTTTTGCACCCATTCGCCTTAAGACGTTGAACGCACAGTGTTAATAGAGTTGCATCGTGCTATTCAAAAGTAGAGGGAAATAGAATCTTTTTATTGCTACTTATGAATTTGTCACTCAATAACTGAATAATAATAAATACATAAAGAAACAAAAATACAAAAATGTAAGTATATTAACAAATAACATAAACAAGAAGAAAAATAAAATAATAAACTTATATGGACTAATCTAAAAAATCCATAAAGTTCAAAAATAATTATATTATAGCCAAATTGTGTACGGTATTATATCCGCGTTGACTGAAGTCAAGTTGTCAACAATTCACGAAACTTGGAAATAATCACGAAAGGAGTTATAATTTTCTAATTAATTAATAATTTACAGTTCCGATTTTTACTGTTGGACAATTATTTTGTGAATTTAAAACTTGATTATAAATTTAGTTTGTCTCTCCTTTCATGAGGTTCATATTATCTTCCGTCTCGTGAGACGTCTGCCGTATCCGGTGGAAATGTATTTTCCGTAGTCTTTGTTGAATTATTCTTTTGAATGCCGCGTATTATATGAAAATCTTTGCTATTTTTATTCGCTATGTGAAACAGTTTTCGGTGTTTTTTATATAAAGCCGATAATTGTGTCAGGATATGAAAAAGAATATTAGCCCGCAAAAGTTTCTCCATATAAGCCCATAGTAATGTAGAGTCAAAAACTTCAAAATTTTACTACGTAAGGGTATATGAATTGATCACTTCTGGACAGGGAATGGTTCAAAATATCATTTGAAAAAATTTAGGGGGTTACTTAAATCTAGTCACTCTGACGAATATAATACCTTAAATTACGTAATGAAATTAAAGTTGTTATAAAATAAAAATGAGCAAGGAGTTTATCGAATCTAAAAAAAAACGAAATCTAGATATTAAAANAAATTTTACTACGTAAGGGTATATGAATTGATCACTTCTGGACAGGGAATGGTTCAAAATATCATTTGAAAAAATTTAGGGGGTTACTTAAATCTAGTCACTCTGACGAATATAATACCTTAAATTACGTAATGAAATTAAAGTTGTTATAAAATAAAAATGAGCAAGGAGTTTATCGAATCTAAAAAAAAACGAAATCTAGATATTAAAATAGTCGAAATACGACTAATATCTCCAATGAATATAGATCTACTTGTTTTACGAGGTTACATCTTCTTAAACAATTTCCATTATACGGGACTGGAGCAATTTTCCAATGAATATCTGTTTATGATCACAGAATTTCTATATCCTTACTTGGCGTGCAAATAAATTTTTCAATATTGTGATAGGAACCCATTTTTACTCTCAAAAATATTTTGTTTTCATAATTTTTTTGTGGAGCTTTAGGGCTCGTCAACATCGAGGTCATTAGAGGTTTTCATAATTAATGTCTGCAACATTGTTCAATCTATAAGGATGTCATACATATTTCAATTGAAAGAGATCAATTCCAAAAGGAAAATAACCAAAGAACTATAATATTGTTGCACTTCTTCTTCTTCTTCTTCTTCTTCTTTTTGTTCTTCTTCTTCTTCTTCTTCTTCTTCTTCTTCTTCTTCTTCTTCTTCTTCTTCTTCTTCTTCTTCTTCTTCTTCTTCTTCTTCTTCTTCTTCTTTTTGTTCTGACCTTTGTTTAGCGGGTTGCTGTCACCTTTAATTCTGTGATCATAAACAGATATTCATTGGAAAATTGCTCCAGTCCCGTATAATGGAAATTGTTTAAGAAGATGTAACCTCGTGAAACAAGTAGGTCATTATACGGGACTGGAGCAATTTTCCAATGAATATCTGTTTATGATCACAGAATTAAAGGTGACAGCAACCCGCTAAACAAAGGTCAGAACAAAAAGAAGAAGAAGAAGAAGAAGAAGAAGAAGAAGAAGAAGAAGAAGAAGAAGAAGAAGAAGAAGTGCAACAATATTATAGTTCTTTGGTTATTTTCCTTTTGGAATTGATCTCTTTCAATTGAAATATGTATGACATCCTTATAGATTGAACAATGTTGCAGACATTAATTATGAAAACCTCTAATGACCTCGATGTTGACGAGCCCTAAAGCTCCACAAAAAAATTATGAAAACAAAATATTTTTGAGAGTAAAAATGGGTTCCTATCACAATATTGAAAAAGTTATTTGCACGCCAAGTAAGGATATAGAAATTGTAATTTAGCTTTAAGATATCAGAATAAAAAGATTTAATCGTGATAAAAAAAGAAAATCGTATTGTAAAAGTTTTGGGATCAGTAAATCACTAATATTATCGATGCCGCACTATTACTCCTCATGGGGTTCTCCTCCTCCTCCTCCGATGATGTGTCCAGTTGTCGCAATACCGTATTTCTGTTGTGCAATAAAGGTCTAATGGCTAAGAAAAGTCAAAAAACTCTTTGAGTTCTCTTATTCTCGTTTTATGTGTGATCTAACTGAAAGCGATATTATCAGGCTTCTTACCTCGTAAAGGCGACTGAAATATCTTTCACCCTTCACATTTAAAGACTTTAGAAAAGAACAGGTCAGAGGTATTCTCATTGCCAGCGATTCGGTGAATTACCCTCCTCACGATTCAACGGGACTTCCCTCGTTTTTTTTCTTCTGACTTCGCGTGCTTTTTATTCGATTTGAAAGACTGGACGATACAGTTAATACGAACGACTTCAGATATTTTACTGGAATAAATAACCCACATTGTGTACAGAAATTCGTGGTTCCTATCATTCCGTTTCCGTTATCTATGTGTCGTTACAAATATTGTAGGTGTATGTTAAATTCCCTTTTTCCTTCTACGCGAACGGTACAATAATTAGTTTTGTTTCTTTCTTAATTTATATGAAGATATTGAGCAAATCTTCCGATACCCCAAGTCGGACTTAAACCTTCATTCGTGGAGCCCAATGACCGATGTATTTTAAGCACAAAATTCGTTCAACTTGACTTTATTAATAGCGCTACGTCAGTACTAGTACCGAAACGCGGGTGTTAATTTTAAATATTAACAATATTCTCCACCAAAAGTAGGTGAAAATTGTGTTGGTTATTTTTATAAGAAACACGCATTTTGACAAGAAGCACGAGTTCTTTTAATACAATAGAATATATTGATGTATTTGGGTGCTTTCTATTAATAATTTTAGTTAGTCCCGTAATTATTTTTTTTCTTCATCAACCAGATGTCTCATCCCAAAAATTAGAAAATCTATTAATTGGCGTTGTTTTCACGATTTAACTAATACAATTCTGAAAACGACACCTGTCGATATGTTTCACAATGTATCAGTGGTTTATTCCTATTCAATCAACCACAAATAAATTGAATTCGCGATATTTTTATCTATGCAAAGGGTGGGCATCAATTGCACAGAATCCCGTGTGTCAGGTAGAAGGTACGACTGAAAAATTTCTAAGACCTTTAAACTTATGATTTTCATGCCCATTCGTTGGAGGGCTTAATAGAAAAAAGAATTTTACCATTTATCTTTCATTAAAAACTGCCAATTTTTCAATTATATTCTTCGAACAAACAAACAAACAAAAAATGTATTCATAAATATGTGTGTAAGAAAGTGAGTGGTAAACAAATTAATTGAGAAGAAAGTAGAGTATAGGTATTTTAATAATTAATCGAACTGTCGGTTATTTTGTGATAGTACATTATTATAACATATAGTAAAAACACATTTCTTAGTGATAGATAGATGGATAGATAGATATAGTTATAAAAAACTAAATAATGTGTTTTCATTATTTTTTGTTGTAGGTATTTGAATTTTTTGAAAACCGTTAAAGGTTTCCTTTTCTTTTTCAGAAACTTTATGATGTACAATATAATAACAAGAGAAAATATTCAAATATTTACACTATTTTGTTAACACAACGACTACATTTACACAATTAATACAATAATAAAAGTTTCGATCACTCTTCAACTTTAACAGTCCATACTAAGATCATAGAAGAGACTTCCTAGGTGCCCTGACACAAGTTACCGCCAAACCACTTTTTCGGAGCAAGGGGTTGTTTTCAAAATACTCCAGAAAGTGTGAGTCTATACTTTAATATATTAATAAAATATAAGATAAAAGTAAATAAAACACTTATATTAGTGTTTTGGTTATATTCAGCCCTGAAAAAGGACAAATGCGTGAACCATTGGCAGAATGAATATTGTTTAATTTTTTGACCTAAATACTCAACAATTTCTATCTTACATGATGAACGGGGTCAACAAAAAATGGATTTCAATAATAATAATGTTTTTATCTCTAGAAAATTGAAAGAGAAATGGACATTTGAAAACTAGGTCCGTGCCATTTTATCAAACAGCGTTTGCTGAGAAAACAAAATTCAACCACTAAACAATAATGATAATATTCGCTCTACACTGCCACAGACCGTGACATGATAAGATGGTGGATGTTAGCAGGTACATTCCATATTATGACTCCCTGCCTCTGCCTCCTTGCAATTGAGGAAACCTTTGTGAGGTCGTCTTGGTTACTCTGCGCAATTAAGGCACTATTCTGCGCAATTGATGCCTATACAACTACGGTCCCCTTAAATTGCATGCCCTTTTACTTGAAGAGACACCGATTTTTATCCCTGTACCGTGTTAATGTTTATATCAAAGTACGTTTGAAAAAACTATTTATTGATTCATTGCTAAAAATGTCCAGCAATTAAAATATGATTAAATGTTTAGAATGTGTTCCACTCAGTTCAAGGTCGTATTATATAGTTCTTAGTTTATGGTTATAGTTTTGGACTATTCATAACGTCTTCTTTACTGAAACGAAATTTTTGAGTTTAATTTAGTATTTACATAAAGCTGAGCGTGTCACTGAGCAATTATGAGGCTCTTGCTGGCGTCGTAGAAAATTGGTTAAAGGCTCTTTGAAATCGTCTTGAAAACAATCGGGGAACGAATTTTCGTCAGGTCCCGGAATTTTCACTTAGTTTTCAAAACCCCAAAAATTTATTAATTTCCAAAAGTATCGTTTCTAGTGAAAAGTTGCTTCTTTGGGACACCCCCTATTTTAAAATTTTATACACCATGAAAAAAAAGTTTCCACAAAAATATAGCGGAAATGGCACAAAACGGGGATTTCATAAAATTGCATTTCTGATTAATTGCACGTTAAATTCAATTTGAAAACACATTTATTTGTTAATATAATTGGTGCTGTATCATTCTACCGTATCTTGATATTTTAAATACAGTATTAGTGAAATATGAAAAAAGGGGTACAGTATCTTCGCATTTCCCTTAAATCTCTGTAAGCATCAATCATATACCTCGTCAATTAAAGTCAGATTATTTTTAGTAGAGTAATCTATCATCTTTACAGAAAACATTTTAAAGGTAGATGGATCTCTTCCGAGAAATATAATTTCGAATTTAAAATTGATTATTTTGGTGCAACCGAAAAAAATTAGAAATATCATAACATTATTTTCAAAGACGTATAGGATATTATTTTATTCGTAAAAAATTTCTGACTTTGTAAATGTCCCAAATTTTCTTCCAAAAGGAGTTTCGCGGTGAATTTTTTTTTATTACTTTTCTTGCCTGACTTTTGGGTCTTCCGCAGCAGGTTTCGAGTACAATACAAGTTATAAGTATTTACAATATATGAGTTACAATACAAATATTAAAATATAAATGCTAAGTACATTATAAAGATACATTTATGAAGTTGAAAGATCATGCGTCAGATATATTTGATGTTTTTAACTCTATGGGGAATCGAAAATATGCCTAGGAAACTTTCTTTTGATGCGTTTCCTATGCCGAAAATATTTTCCTAGTTCGAAATTTTGAAAGGAAGGAATATAGGCGATGCTTTTGTAAAATTTTGAAGCTATTTGCTGGAAGTAAGTTTGAATGGGTTGAATACAATTGTGAGTTCGAGATGAACCAAGGTGCTTTGACTATTTTGCGGAGCATTTTGTTCTGAAATATATGAATTTTGTTTATATTAGATTTAGGAGCTGCGCCCTATATTGGGCTTGCATAGGAAAGGATAGGTCGGATCATAGAACGGTAGAGATGGATACCTGAATGGATACATAGTGAAGATGAGTACTTCAATAAGGGAGTACTGGTGAAATCCTTTAATGGCTACCGCGAGTCGATGGTGAATATTCTCTTTCAAATTTAGTATCGTGCCTAAGAGAACTCCTAGGTATTTAACGGGGGTATTATGTGAGAGCCACGGAATGGAATTTGAATGAAATGAGTGTGGAGATGGTATGGTTGGTTTGCGCAAGGTGAATATTTTTGCTGTACTCTTCGATGGAATTACTTTGACATGCCATTTACTGGCCCAGGACGATATTTGGTTGAGATGTTGTTGGATGTTTGCAACGGCACTGTCAATGTCGCTGTCGGCACTGTAAATTACTGTATTATCTGCGAAGAGAGTTAAAGACATTTTATTTGCAGTGGGGATAGCGGAAAGAAATATGTTAAAAAGAGTGCGTGATACTACCGCCCCTTGTGGGACTCCAGCTAAGATTGGGTGTGATTTAGAAGATGAATTTGTCAGTCGCACTTGGAAAGAGCGGTTAGATAGGAAGCTGATGATTATATTTAATAGACATTGGGGAAGACCAAGATTTTGCAGCTTGTATATAAGTCCAGGATGCCATACTGCATCAAATACCTTTGCTATGTCTAGGAAAAGAGCAACTACGTGTTGAGAACTATAAAAAGGCATGAATTATTTGTTCAGTTAGGCGCAATATTTGATGGTTTGCAGGTAGAAGTGATCTAAATCCGAATTGGTGATGTGGGATTGTCCCAACAGAGGATAAATAAGAATTCTGTCGGACGAGTAAACATTTTTCAAATATTTTGCTGATAGATGAAAGCAAACTGATCGGTCGGTAAACAGAAGGAACATTTGGGCATTTTCCAGGCTTGAGAATTGGTGGAACATCTGCTCATTTTCATAAGGATGGAAAGTAGCCGAGACGGAGGGCTGCATTAAATATTGCTGCTATACGTGTTATTAGCTTGAACGGGAGTTGCTTTAATATGCATGTAGAGATGAGGTCGGGCCCGTTAGATAGTTTTGGAACTGAACTTGCAAAATGTTCTGCTATCTCAATTGGGGATATGAATTTGATTGGATGAGGAGCAGTGATTGGGGTCACAGTTGATTCTTTTAGAATTTATTGGTCACTATTTAAACCAATGATCGGGTGTGGCGTAAACGTTTTGGCCAGGTATTCACTGAAGATTTGGCTTCCATCAGCTGGAGAATGTGCACATCCGTTATAAGTTTCTGGTGGAGTGATAATCGATTGTTTTCTTAGAAACCGTCTGGTTATGATCCATAAGGATGAATCCCTATGGTTCGCTGTTGCTGTCTGATGATGCAGATTATTTGCGTTTACTATGGAGAGAACTTGTGTACAATTTTTACTAATAAATTTAAATACCTTTTTATGAAAAAGGGAACGTCGTTTTAACCAGTAATTTCGTATTTGACGCTTATGTATAATGAGTTTGTGGAGAGTTGCGGGTACAGGAGGTCTATTTTCATGCTGTATAGGTGAGGGTGCTACTAGATGTATTGCATCCAAAAGTAAACGATTTAATGTTAGACTTGATTGAATTATTTGAGCGCTTGTACGCAATGGTTCGATGGGTGGTGCAAAATTTGACACTATTGTTTGAAAATGATATCAGTAGACTTTATGTAGATTGAATGGATAAGGGGGTTTGGTTTCACGTGGAGAGAGTGAAAGTTTGAATGTCAATGTTCGATGGTCAGATGGTAATGTTGAGCATACACTGACATATACAAAATTATTCAAGTTTCTCGACAAACCTATGTCAATATTATCAAGGTTTAAATCTGCATTATACGGGTAATGCGTAGGGAAATCCTGCGAATGTATAGTAAGGTTAAGAGCTGTTACGTCGTTTAGTAAGAGGTTACCTTGGTAGTTAATGAGTCGACTTCCCCATAAAGTATGTTCTGCATTATAATCCTCCAATAGTAGGATCTGTGCCGTTGGGTTAAGAAAATGTATTAAATCATTCTTCTTATCGGATTTACAAGGTCTTCTGTATAATGAGGCGATGCATAGTTCTCTACGATCTTTTGTATTTATGACTACACGCAAATTTTCATAACATGTATTTGTCATGGACGGCAATTGTTAAAGTTTTATATTATTTTTCACCAATATTGCAACTTTATCTCTCTTTCCAAAATTGCGAGAATGTGGTCGATTGAACCTGTAAAAATATAGCTATGGATGAAGAATCGGTTTGTTGGGGAGAGGTGGGTTTCTTGAATGCAAGCAAAGCTCATATGGTTAGTTTGTAGAAAATGTGCTAGTAAAGAGATCTTTTCATTTACGTCATCGGCATTCCATGAGAGTATTTTGCATGAGGTATATGAAATAGTTGATTGTGAGGTAATCATGTTTAATGGAATGATTGATTATTTTTTTTGCTTCACGACTCGTCGACATCGAGATCATTAGAGCCCTAAAAACTTGTACGGGTAGGGAAAATGCACTTACGCACTAGGGAGAGCCAACATGACTCTCCCCGCGTGTGAGACTGTTCGTGAAGAGAGCACCGGAGCGATGTGTACTCCACGACGGCTAGCGAGTGAATCTGTGAATATTTATATATTAAGAATATTGTTCGATTTTTCAATCTTTCTGAAATCCCATTGTTGTTTGAGTTAACTTCAATACGGATGGCCATGGATTTAGAAACAGATGAAAATCAAACGAAGATGCCGTAGAGGTGTTGTGTGGATGTCATGTTCTCATAAATCATTTTCTTTCAATACTACTTCAGTCAAATAAACGAGTCTCGAACTCCATCAAAAGTTTTGGTTGTAGTCACATGTGAAAGTTAGCAAGTTTTATTTACTATAGTATAATCTTCTGGGTAATGAATCGTATGAGTTTTGGATTGCGTAGAATGGATTATTGTACTTGCGGTAAAGCTTTCAAATTTTTTTTTTTGCAATCTATAGTTATTTTTATATATTTTTATTGCATAGCAAATGTAACGAAAGGATTCAACATATTCCTTAAATACCGGCGTGTATGGAGAATAATATCTTTAACGATATCAAATAAACGATATTAATTACGACGTGCAAAAATAATCCAACAATTATTTTGTCGAACATGTCTATTTTGTTGCTATTAATAGTATTTTGCTGAGACGAAAATATTTAGTTTGGTAAGAAAATAGTATAGCAAAGGTCGGCATTTAGTGGGTGATTCACTCCTTGTAGTCTTTCAATGGGAAGTCATGTTTTAGAAAGGAATCTGTGATTCAATGGGCCACGTGCAAAGCCACCCGCGAAACAAATTGATATCGAATTTATTTACTATTATGTTTAGAACTCATTTTGTTTAACTCGATTTTTATAAATTTTGAGTTGTTTGTAGCGCTGTTTTAAAAATAATGCAAACACTACAAAGGTCATAGTAATTGCGCGTAATGTGTAAATTTATTACGCTGTAGTACCTGTTATTGGAAGAATAAACCGCTTTCTCTGACATCTCAGTATTTTGTCATGATTGTTTACAGATAAACTACTGTAATTGTTGGTATAGCTATATTTCCTTGTGATGAAGTTAATCGGGATGGCCTACTAAACGCCTCAATAGTAGATTTGTATGTTCACACTCATTTGTGTCGAAATGTGAAATAAGAAAATTATTTCAATAATTATATTTTGAGGAAGACGGAATGAACGGAAAAGTGTTTTTAAAATTATATACAGCTTATTTTTTTCACAACAATGTTTTGTGTAGAGTATAATTATGTCTGCTAAATTTACATAAAGGTAAGTAATTAATATCGGTATTTATTACCATGTGTATAAAATTCGATAATAGATACTTAAGCATTTTTTTTTTTCGAAGTGTGTTTACTTACAAGCAATGTGCGTTTTTTTGTGGGGTTTTCAGGGCTCGTCAACAGCAAGGTCATTAGAACTCAAATGTGCGTATTAAAACCGTGAGTATTAATAATACAGCGATTTCAATTCAGGCAAAAACCTACGAAAAAAATAAAATAAGATTTAAAAGTGGATGGATGTGATTTAAGAAAAATCCATTCAAATCCATAAATTATTTTGCGGGGGGAATGTGAAGAAAACCTCATAATTGTGGTAATTTTAAAAACAAATCCAGGAATACATCTCTTAAACATCTCAGAAGTTTTACATAAATGCATTGGAATCGTTCCTAAACCTTGTGGTTATCGGGTCTCTATTATCTTCATTAAACATCAAAACACTGATTTAATTACGAAATAAGTACCTAGTTTCTTGAAATTAAATTGAATCGGAGTCAAAAAGTTTTTCGAGTACGAAAATATACTATTGCGTCGCATAGCGCGGTGGGAAACGACTAGTTTAATTAACGTATTGCCCAACTTCAGTCAGTTGTCAATCGAGTATCAATACCATGCATTATTTTAATTTTTTTCGCATGTTGAATAGCATTTGATAATCCATGATCGGTTTGAAATTAATTTTCAATAAATTACCGATGAGTGTTCATTGAAACCATTATTTTCCCTTCATCCACTTTTGACTCCAAAAAGCTACAAATATATTCTTAAAAACTACTTCCGACGTTGAAGTATAAACTTGTATTAAAAATAATATTTCTATGTTATCAGAAATCATGAAATTCTACAAAAACTTTTTTTCTCAGAAATTGTAAAAAAATGTGCAGATTTCTATGAATATCCATTTTCATGAACATGAATATGCAAATGGTGGACATCAATGGAACTACATATTGCAGAATGAAAGCGTAGCATAACTATTTTTGCATCATTGATGTAACGTTTTGACGCAAAATTTTACTAACATTATTTTGTATTTACTAATATGTTCCCATTTACATGAATGGTGTTGATTACATTTTCCAGACTCAATCAACTTTTAGTAAAGTACAACCGAATGATATTTGTGAACTTATGCGGAATTTGGTTGAAGGTAAAGGCAACGAGTATTTGTAACCGTTACGAGTATCACAAAATGGATGGAAATTGGGCGGAATAATATATGAGGGAGAATGAATCGCGGATATTTGCATTTCTTGTTCTTCTTGAACTGTCATCATTTAAGTATAATGAAAATTAATGTACCTAATAGTAGAATCGCACGAATAAAATAAGTTCATGAAAATAAAGAAAAAAATCCTTAACATGGAAAAAGAAAACGTGGTTCGTTAAGACATAGATGGATTTTGAACGTAAACCAGTCATATTATGAAGAGAAAATAGAATATATAGTTATTGACTTTTTGACGTGGCACTTGGGTGGATTCATGCTATGCAACCCATACATAGGAGTACTTCGCTTTCTTCAGTTTATATTTTTCGCAACCTTAAATAATTATTATAATATAATCCATCATATTTTGTCAAAGTTCGAATGGTTACGAATATCTGGATTATTTAATGTGACAGCCACCTTTCCTTTCATACTGCTCCATGGTAATAATATGGAGCTCTGGGCAGAGAGTGTGAATTTGGCGTGACAGGTAATTTCACCAACGAGTTTGTAGCGATCGCATCGAAAGCTCATCACTTCACATAAATCGTTCATCGATGCACTACGAAATAATCTCCAGCAGTAAATGCATGAAAAATAAAGCATCAAACGACTAATCACCCAAGTTTTCAAAACAGATATGACGTTTTAAATAAAGGTTCTCAGCAAAATTTTAAACGTGGATTGAAGGAAGAAGGAAAAGAACAATCCAATAAAATATTATCTACATTTTGCAACGTAATAATGAAGGAGACTTGGAGTGTAATAGTGTAATTGTATCATAACGACTAAAAAACTCCGTGTATTTTTTACCTCTTGAGAAGATATACTATACAATATCCTAATTTCATTACTAGTTCTTTTACTTCGAAAATAATAATGAGATTTTATGGGAACGACTGTTCTCTGATTACCCAACTGAAGTTGCAGGGCAAATTTATTGATGTTGATTTGAGCTGGTCGAGATAAATTGCTACAATATTCGCAGTTTATTGGGGATCAGAATGCGAAAAAACTGTGATTTTCCTCTCTAAGTGCAATTCTTTATTTGCAATCGTTTCCCATAAGTCTGAGAGAATATCTCTGAATTTCCCAAGTTGTCAACGTCCCACATCCGTTGTTCCTCATTTGTCTTATCTTGATTATCGACTCGTGTCTTCGATTGCTCCCTGATACATTCTCTCTGCAAGGAAGAGCGTCTAATCCTAACCCCAACTAATCTTCGAGTGAAGGCGTGGTTCGAAGATATCAGACCGAGAGACACAGAAAAACAACAACAAAAAATCTTTAACGCGCGAACAACAAGTATGTGCATTTGTTTCTGTGAAGAGTGGACTTCCCCGTTAGGAAGCCCCAAGCCGGTAGCCGGCTTTTTGCGTCGTGTTTCCTTCGTCCATCCCCGCTCCGAATTTCCCGCCATCTTGGCGTTTCTTCCTAACGCGCAAAGATCGTCCTTGCCCTCCACCCCGCGGATGCGTCGCGCCGCGCAGCCTGCGCGCCGTAATGTCTCGAAATGCGCGTCATTTGGAGATACTTTCAGGATGGAGCTTGACGACCTCCTCAGCTATGAAAAACAATTCAGACGCTTCCAGGAGGTTTCTTCTCACATTTTGATAGATGCCAGATATGGAGCGCGAGCCCTCTTTTTTCTCGGAGGCAATATCGTTTGCACCCTGCTTTTGCGCGCTGAAAGCCCCGAGGAAGTGATCTCTTTGGCGCGCGGCGAGAAAACGTGAGTCGAATATTTGCTCTAAGAAATGGGAAAATATTTTCCCCAAAGTATCAGTGCATTTTTGTGTTCGTAAATCGTTCCCAGCTTTTTCTGTGTTCCTGAAAATCTACTATCGCCATTCTTATTTGTTTTATTAGGCACACTTAATGAACTTCAAATTCGAAAAGTATTGAAATGCTTAACTGATATGGCAGAAACTGAAAGAATAATTTTGTTTCATTGCTTCTTTTATCCTTTTTTACTTCCATCCTTCCGAAATGCAAAAATAGTATTAAAATTATATGAGAGTTTTTCTTTCGGGTATTCAGAGATATATTTATTTTTCTAACGTTTTAATTCACTTCAGATAAACTATTTCAATAGCTGGTATATTAAATAAACCAATAATCGAAAGCTCTTACGACGAAAAGTTTCAGCTACTGTCACGAAATGCTGCATTCATATTAGCTACGCAAATTACAGAAACGAAGCATCTGAAAATCTGTTTTATCATCTAATTTCTGAGGTGACAAACTGGCAGCAAAAATTCAGGATATTTATAACGGCAAATCTGTTTTACAGCTTATAAAATGAAAGGGATATGATTGGTTTCGCATAATTTAAATGTGTTGACAATTGAAAGAAGAAAATCCTGAAAATAAAATGTCGGATTTATTTTATTTTGCTTTGTCCATCTGAAGTGGAACCCTCGCAAATCTAGTATATCAAACCAAAGATGCTTGAAAACTTGTTATACTTTTGTGCGTAGAAAAGGAAGTATTCATTACCCTCACGCTGGTTTTCTATAGCTCATATGATGTATATCCCATCTTAACTTGTGTTATTGATTGCTGCTGTAGCCCGACAATTTTTCAACACAGTCAACTGACAACTCTTCCCTGGAGACCGTGCATTGGCGATCCGCGAGACAAGTGGTGGAAAGCCAGTGGTAATGGCGTGGGAGCGGGCGAGCCAGAGAGCGAGAGGCCATGGAGCAACACGCGTCCAATTCATTAGTCGTGTGTGCCAGCGACAAGGGGCAAACCCCATCGGGAGGGCAGAACCCTCGTCGCGAACGCGTAGCTGCCACCGGTTCGCGCTCACCCCATCCCCTCCCTCTCCACCATGGATCAACACCTCATCGTTCCCCTCCCGATGTCCTCTCCCTTGCCCACCTGATTCCTCGCTGGCGCTCCGTGCCCTCCTTTTCCTCTTATCCTGTTCACAGTTCTTTTATCTCCACTGGACTTCGTTCCGCACCCGCTTTCATCGTCCTTCCTCGTCCTTTTTCCATTGAATGTTCTTCAGTTAACGCACGATATCAGCTTCTATGGTCAGTTTATAGGGTTCCATCTCGCACTCATCCACTGTGCTTGTGCTCTCTGTTCATCATCGATTCCTATTTGCTTCTCCTCTAAATCGTTTATGCGTCGTTACTTTTTTTCCGCGAGAACTCTATCAGGAAAATCTCGTTCTCATAGATTAATCAACAGTCATCATGCCCTTTCTCGCTTATTGAGTGAACGTCATGTATAATCAATTCATGTATGCACATGAGGCAATTACACGAATTGATTATTAGTGACCCCACTCAATAAGTCAGATACTGTATAATATATTGGGGTCAGTAACTGCACAACTCAATCATTATTTCTCTCCGAAACTTTCAGCCTACTCCTACGGCTGTACCTCCAAGCACCGTTTCTCTGAACATTGATCATGTTATTAGAATACCATTCTTGAATTGATAGTGGAAGCTGTGGGCAGTGGACCATTATGCCAGCTCTTCAACAAAAACCGTGTTATGAAGGACGAGATGGCGAGGAAACGCCTAGAGTCTCCCCGTCCGCCACCGCGCATTCCTGTTTTCTCCATTCATTCACTCTTGTTAAGCACACATCTCTGTGTGAAAGCCCGACGAATCTCAGGCGAACGCGCGTCCTCATCTCATATCAGTGCCGCCAACCACATGTATCGACGCCGCCCTCGACCACCCGCATCCCCGTCCGCAGCGCCGCAACGAAGCGCCGCGCCCGCCCTCTCCAGCCGCAGCGCGTAGCACACACCTCGTCTCCAGGGGATTTACGGCAAGTCCTGTTTTATTTCTGCCCGCTTCGCGCGTTGTTGTCGAGGGTTTTCCTCCCGCCGCCACCCAAGTGGCTGACACCCGTTTTCTGAAGCACGACGCGATGTGGTAGCGGCGGCGGTGACGGCAACGGCTGCGCCGACAGAGCGGATGCCAGAACACGCTCTCGCCCGCTCGACGTCGGCGGCAGCATACAGTTTAACGATATTTCCCGTAATGGTACGTACCAGCAGATGGGAGCTCCATTGCAAATTAAACGCGGAGAGGGTATAATACAGCGCGTGGAGCGTTGAGGTAAATTTTAACTAGGTTTCTCCGAGCTCCACTCAACGTAGAGGTGGATGAGTTTGTCCCCCCCCCTCTCTGCTCCACCTCGGGCATTTATTTGTCCGTCTCTCCCTTCCTCGCCATCGCCCCGAGCGAAGTACGGGCGTGCGAATTAAGCGTACGCGACGGATGGTCTGCTCCGAGAGGCTGCTGCGGCTCGGGCTTAGCCACAGACATCCGAGATGCGCGCCGCGACCGGCGTGGCAGGGGTGGGGGGTTGTGAAGTGCCGTGCCTCCGCGGGGCCGGCCGCAAGTACAACGCGCACAAGAATAATTTAAGGCTGTAATATAGATGACAGGTCGGCGTAGGACGCAGTGCTGTCTTTCGACTGAACCTCGCCTCTGAGTGCAGGGAGGGAATGTTAGCGAACGGGGGTAAGGGCGCAAACTCATCTCTCACTCGGAGAAAGGATGCCATAAAAAAGGCAGTGTATACTCTAAAGTAACTAGGTTCGAGACCTGGATGAAGCTGGGATGTCATTGAATGTTTTTAATCCATCATCTCATTACGCTTTTACCTCTATCCACTTCTCTCAATCAAGTTCTGATTTGAGGTGGACGTCTGGAAAGAAACGCGGACGTAAAAATTGATCAAAATCAATTATCATCTCAAACACATCTGAAGGTGATGTCAATGGCCAGACTTTGGCGAAACGAGATTGGCAATTACCGTGTACCCAGCAATTCATAACTTCAATCATAATGAAAGTGAAGGAATTAAATAACTGGAATTAATAAAATTCCTGAATGATGTACCAATACTAATGGGTCAATTTACGATTGCATCGTTTGGTGTTATCTTTCCTAGAATTTCCGGATCACGCAGAAGTACTTGTTTCATCAGCGGCGCCACTTCACTCGTGCTGAGCAAATTATTCTGGGAGGGCATAAAATTATACATGGACACACCAACTACTGGAATCACGACGAAAATACTACTAACGTGTGAACGAGGGGATCCAGTTTCAATACTAGTTACAACCGCACTCTGTTATTCTCTGCATTACTGTGCATGTGTTCTGTCGACGCGCTCATCCATTTGCATAAGCAGACGTTGAGTAGGTAGGTAATGGTAGGTAATGAGTGATTGGCGGAATGAATCACGAAAGAAACTAATCGTGCAATAAAATTGTTATTTTTATTTACATTTTACAAGTAATTTCATTGACAAAATTGCGTTTCATTCTCAGTATATTTTCATACAAACTGAGACAAATTCCATCTATTTGTACTGCATGCCAAATATGAATGCCACAAGCATGCAGTTTTCCATAACGCAGTTCTGCTTCAACTTTTATTGGGATAAATTTGTGAACATTTGTCGTTTCTATTTTCTCTAGTTTGGAAAATCCACTAGCCCGATACAGCCCAAAAGACAATAGGTGTACAGAATGCATTTGTTAGGACTGCTTGGCTGATGGGTGTTGAAATTAGGATTTCATTAATAAAAATATTTATACAAGTCGTTAAAATTGTTCACTTAAGCGTCAAGTAAATATTTTGATTTTATGTATTTTAACTCGTCTTGACCCCCCATGGGACTAACATCTAATAAGTACGTATTTGGCGAACACGGGGCCCCGAGCTGAGTCTGGCATTACTTCCACTTTCTTGTACTAGACTCCTTCCTTTCTCTTTCCTGACCTTTCTTGGTCACCTCTTGTTGTTTTCGATCCCGGCGCTAGGGTATCTTTCATTTTCTTCTTTCTTCCTTTTTTTGTAATTGTATATGTAATGTTTTGAGGTATGTTGATATTTGAGTTTTGAGTTGTAATTCCGGAGGGTTTTTAGTGGGTATGGTTGAGTCATTCTGCGAGTCCCACACGCGGGGAGAGACATATTAGCTCTCCCTAGTGCGTAACTGCATTTTTCCCTACCTGCACAGAATTTTAGGGCTCTAATGACCTCGATGTCGACGAACCGTAAAGCCCCACAAAAAAACTCGTCTTGAAAATCTGATAAAGGAAGATAAAGTTGGAAATATGACAGCCAATCAACGTGAATGTGAATTCAACATATAATCCCTTCATCTCCACGGGAGAGCATTTGTTTTCCATTTACGAAGTCGTTCTACAAAATTGGAAGTATCACCAAAGAGTTTCACAATTTTGTGTTTCTGCCACGTAATCAAATTAGGTGGTAATATATTGCTTTGTTCTTCATAATTGAATTATTTCTATGTGTTGATAGTTCGAAATGAAGTGCTCTATTGTCAGTGGCAACATAAAGATTCCAGTTTACAGGAGGCAATATCGCATTCAGACAACTATTTTATTTCAGTAATAATGCTATGGAAGTTAGTAAAATATTTATCATTTTAGGATATGAATCTTTTTTATTCCAGACTATTTAACAGGATAAGAGTGTTAACAAAAATTATTACCTCATCACTCGTAAATATTCAGGAATTCGTCACAAAAAGGATTCTTGGAAAAGTTTTGACTATTTTTGAGTCAGTTACAAACAGATACTTTTGGATCCCCTTTCCATTTTCGTTTTTTTATGAACAAGTATTACCGAAATTCTTGATTTTATACTTATGCATGCGTGATCAATGAAATAAAAATAACACAATTGTTACACTAAGTGACTTACCACTCTTGAACCATAAATACACAAACTTTGTTATCGTAGTTGTGAGAAATTTTTGAAGAATTGTTTTGTTATTGCAAAACATAGCGAAGATAATAGCCAGACACAAGTTCTTTGATGTGCACTAAGTACGATTTTTCACCTCTCAATTTCATGTTTATCCATCATATGCATTCGTCGTCCATTCTACCTGGTTCTCTTTCGACCTTGGCGTTTCAAGGTGACACACATGTTTTTCTACCTTTTGGCGGCACATTTGTGGAGCAATTATTGAGACTATTCTTTGGGCTTGAACCAATTTGCAGAATATACAATTTGAAGAATTGTATTAAATACTTGTTATTTAACACCGCTTAAAATCCATGTTCACTAAATGTGTCTGGCTGGATGGAGTTCGATCCCGAGTGAGGTGGGGATTTTTCATCACACCTCAACATCCAGACTGACTCCCAGGCCTACTCAACCTGCTGTAAAATGAGTACCAGGGTCTATCCTGGGGTCAAACCGCTCAGAGCGAGATGCTGACCACATCTCCTCCTTCTAGTACCGAGGTCAAGTAATTGCGGAGCTCTACCCTCCGCGAATCCCTTGGGCACCTTCGGGGCCTCTTGTGGGATAGTTTTGACTAAATGTGTTAGGAGGCTCCCGAAGATCCTCTGGCTTTGGGAGACGCATGAGTTACTAGAGTAATACTCTTCTCACGGCGCTACTTCCTTTCACGCATCCTGGACATTTCTACCATAGATTGTTATCTCGTATTTTCTCCCCGATGAGTCAGCACCGACGCGAAGGCGTTGTCTTGATATTTCCTGTTCGCTTCCGAAGAGAGGATAGATCTGACATCACGACGCGTTCTCGACAGACTCTTCCACGCCTTGCAGGAGCGCAACTTCAGGGATGGCTAAAGGGGCTGAAACCCCTCCCTCAAACCTCAGATTATGAATTATTCTGCTAGGCGAAAATTTAGATTAGATTAAATTTAGATTAGTTTAAAAAATAATTAATTGTTTCGTGGTGAAGTAATTAAATCATGAGTTTTCTTGGTCTGCAGAGTAGCGAAATGATACATTGGTATATACGCGTTATTCTGACGCAGGTTGTATATCTTAATGATAATCTAACGTGGAAAGTTTACCTAAAGTTAATTTTGTATTATTACTTAACAAGGGGGTCATTTAAATGCGTTTTGGGGACAAAATATCGAAAACGTGACTCACCCCCACGGGAAATGGACTGACCCCAGAAAGTAACCTCATACATGACATTTCCCTCGGAAGAACTATCAGCTCCCACCAAAAGTAGAACCTTTGTGTGCCCCTCACGCCTTGCGGCGATATTCCAACGCTTTTTAATATAATCATTTGTTTATCAAGTTAGTCGGTTTTCATTTGAGAGGAGGAACAATTTTAGAATAAAAACTCAGATATCTTTTACTATTTATTAAGAGTTAACGAAAAAGATTGGTTGTGATTCACGCCGTGGTAGGAACTTTACAAAATTACTACTTCATCCACACAGCAGTAGTTTTTTTCATAAACGAAGAACACCAAAAGTAATCTTTAAATGAAATACAAATTAAAATGTAAATTACACAGTATAAGTGAAATCAAGGACATTAAAATCTTTATCCTAGATCAAAATAGTCCGTTTCTTTAGCGAGGACGAACAGGTGTTCGTTGAAGCGCGTCTTAGTGAAGTCAGTAATTTCATTGCAAGAAAATTTATCGGTGGTAAGAAATATGACGGTTCGTTAGAGTGAATATTATATTAATGAAATAAATGTTATGTGCAAATAATATAAAATGCTAATAATGTAATTTTCATTTTATAGGAGCAATCATCTGGATCAAAATCTCTGTGTACATCTCAACACCGGGTCAGTCCTTTTTTTCAGGTTTCAGAGACTAAATTCCCACCAAAAGTAGTCCATACAGTGTATCACAGACAGGTGAAGAGAAAAATTATAATATTCAAGTAATTCCACAGACGATTCGAACAAGAAAGAATGTACGTAAAATGTTGCTTTGAATCGAAAAATAGGGTGGTTTTTTAAGTATTTTAGTAGGTATGGAATTTACTACAATGTGCATATTTTGCTTCGGTAGTTATGTTTTAACATCGTCAGATTTATCCCTACCACAATTCAAGAGATCTCACAAAAAACGGTCACCCGGAGGGAAATAGTCCACAAATAAAATTTATTTTTAGAAATATTTGTAAAAATATTCACTCAAACATTAAAACGCCACTTTTTCTTGATTCATGCAGCTTCTTAGAAATTTAGTAGTTATTGTATGAACTATATTATTTCAGTCTAATTCTCCTTTAAATAGGTTTTCAAATCAACTGAAAATAAATCAATGGCGTTGTCTAAACTTGTGTAAACAACATTTCAGGAATTAAATCTGTATGGAATATTAATCCTTTCATCAGTGGTTAATGCGGAAAGAAAACTTCCTCACTTTATCTTCGTCTGTTTAAAACGTTCGCTGGGGATATTCTCACATCGAGGTCCGCCTGGTTTACGGGGATAATCGCTTTGCCTGATTGAAGTAAGCAATAATATCGGTAAAGTTGATAGCAGTTAACGCACGAAATAAAGGAGTTGTCTTGTTTTCAAATTCATTCATTTTAAAACAATATATTCAAATTATTTTCAGTACTCGACTTGGACGTTAAACAGATATGGGTGTTAGACATTTATGTTCTGAAAACTGAATGGAACTTTCAACTTAAAGAAATCCAAGTGAAATTAATAAGAATTACATTGACTTTTGTTTCTCGGTTTTAGGAAAAAGTTAATGAGATGTGGTCATTTGAAGCTTTCAGACGAAAACGGTTTTGCTACATTGAAATACCATTACATCGTCGTTAACGCACATGGATACATGCGGCGGCTGTACGCTTATTTTGTGGTATTTCATAGAAATAAGCCCCGTTGATTACGCTACAGATGATGGTATCAACAGACACTGAAAAACGCGACATGATCCGAGTAGATCCGCTTTCAACGTTTTTGACGCTCCAGGCAAAGTTCAAGTCAGACCCCGCACGCGGAGCGCGAGCGAAAAAATTGTTTGCAAGGGAAGATAAAAACCAAGAAAATGAAATGGATTCAGTTTTCTAAACTGTTCCCCTACACTCTTTGCGATCATACATTTTTGTGTTCTACACAGGCAGAAAACATAACTAGACATTTGAAATATGTTTATACTCAATTCTAAACATAAAGGTGTGATAATTCATTGATATTTTATAGATATATAGTTATAATATTTTTGAAAATATCGCTAAAATACAGGATTACAACGAATTTTAAATAAAATTTTCATTATTAGTAGAATGAAGAATTGACGTATGAAGTAAATTTTGTCGATTACCATTTCTTAAAATTATAGTTTAAAGCAGTTTTAGATGTGAGCACCGTATTGCAATATGGTACATGATGCATCTCGGTATCATGAGTCTATCCAATCGATACCAAAGTTAAAAGAATTTTGAGAGTAGTTTTTCTCGATACTCTGATCGTATAATACATTAACATGTATAATTTTTTTTACTTGTGAATCTTTCTGTCCCGAAATAAGTTTTGTCTTAAAATAAATATTTTCGAAATACAAATGACGGCATGTGCCATTCGAATATGCGTATCTAATTATGTTCTGGGGCCGGTATTACACAACCATATTTCTGTCATAGATATATTATCAAAGATACGATCAAGTCTCGCAACGAGAACTTATGTCATAGATACATGATCATAGTTCAACTATTATCAAAGCTTGTGCATTACATGGACAAATTTTTAAGTCAAAGTTATTGATAATAGGTATAGGTCATAGAAATATGATCGTGTTATACTGGTCTTGACCTGCATAAATATCAGATTTTGTGAATCGCGTTTGTTAAATTCTTCTCAAACACACATGTTGCGTTAGCTAGTTGCAGACCTGGATGGAAATGGTGTCTAGTAGTGGAAGGCGAAAAGGTGGCTTAGCGATCAGATTGCCGATTTGGGTTCGATTCCCGACTTGTCGCATTTTCGTGTTGCTGTACCTATCACATATCTTTTCTACGAATAAGTATAATTAGGAAGAATGATATTTTCAACAGGTACTGTTATTAAACATTAAAAACAGATTATCTTTGAGAACATCTAATGATTCTTCATGTTATTACGATTGTTTAAATTCTTATTTAAATATAATTTTCCGTTAAAAAATGAAAGGAATCGACTATCGGTTTATCTTGTTGACGTCATCTACTTTGTTTATTGTTAAAATAATGTCATTTGATACGTTGTCCTACATTACATAACATAAGTTAATGTCCTATGTTTCGTAAAATAAATTATTTGCAATCGAATTTAATATTTAAAGATTATATAATATAAAGTATTATGTAATTTTACAGTCTGTAGACAAATCCAATGGACAGTACTTTCATTCATTTAATTTTTCTATATCTCTAGTTTTTAATTAGTATCTTTATTATTATAATTTAATTTTTAATCTGTGATTTTTAATAGGTTTCAGAATATTCTGAATCACATACTAACGTACTACTACATAAATGAATTGTATCAAAACAATTTAATTCTGACAGTAAGCCATTTGTGATAGTAATATTTTGCTCTATCGCTTGATACCGAGATGGTCCTTAGTTTGCTACCCCGACGTATATATAATATATGCTTCCCCTCCCTGAATCTCATTCTGTGTAGAGCTATAAATATTAACTCCGTCACTTATGCAGATCGCACTGTTAAGCGAATATTTATTTTAAACATTGTATTATGTGGAAAGACTCTCACTGAGTGGCATTATCAAGATGATTCGATTTGTCATCAAAAGTAAACCTCCCGGAGAAAATTTTACTCAAAAATTCCCCCTCCCCGCCACGCAGCGTAAAGAGCGAAAGGAATAATTTCTGGGGTCGACTGAGGTGAACTCAAATATACGTCGCAATCAAAATATAATTAAGATAGTTAAGACCGTCGAGAGGTAAAATTTTAAGATAGGTAACAAAACTTTTTAAAAATCCTTTAAAAGTTCGTTAAAGGTTTAAAGACACATACAAATTATAAACAAAATAAATATAACAAGTTATATACATTACACGAATTTTTAATTTTTCTATATTTTGTTCTAATTTTTTATCTTTTCTTCAATTTAGGCTATAACACGAAAATCTGACTCATTAAAATAAGTAAGATAAATACATTAATTATTTTAATTAGTATTTTAAGAGTCGGAAATCTAATTAAGGGCGTCACAGCTCCACATTTTGTCATTCCTGAAATGAGGTGGGTTCCTGTAGATATTTTTCAAAAATAAACCACTGTTCGTGTACATATTTCTCTCCCAACGTTTAGAATCCTCTAAATATAGCGGGAACTCGACGAAGTTCGAATTAACTTGTGTGCCCCCTAGCTGATACTCAACGATGACGGGACGAGCCTTTGTAAGCTTTGATGAGCGTCCAAAAAACATTCTTCACCATTTCATTTCTGTGAATATGGCAAGATTATAATTAAACGTGTTAATATACCATTTAAGTTGCCGAGTTATAGAGTTGTACGCTATATCTGATTCCACGTTTTGCTCGCATTCGACGTGAGGGTGTATTCATTTTGTAATGAATACTCGAACAGTGAGGAAAAACGACTCCGCATGGCAAATTACTCATTTAATTGGACTCAGCTTCAATTTTTCTGGTAATAAGGCTATCCATTGTGTGTCCAAAAGGTGACTCAGGGGCCACGTGTGGCAAAGTAAATATGATGCTAAGTCGATGGATCTTGAGGGCAAAGAAAGAAAATTGATTGGTCAGAGGACGGTACTTCGTGTTTGAAAGAATACACCAAACTAAAAAGATATAACTATATAATAAGTGATTTATTCTCTTTCTTATTAATATTATATCAATTCTCTAGAATTTACTGAAAATATTCTTGTTAATGAGATAGTACATGCATTAAAAATAAGAGGTGATTTGATTGACCTCAACCTGCGAAACAGGAAAGGGTGGTGCATATTTTTTGTTATGTAAAAATGTAGAGCAAGAAGCATTTCATTTAGTGGAGTTCTCTACTCTACATTTCAAACTTATACAGCTTACTCGTCCATAGGAATATTGTCAATTGACATTAATTATTTCCAGGAAGGGTTTCCTTCTATGATAAGGTGTTTCTTCATGGATATTATAATGTTTCTCAAATAATTGTGTAAGGTCCACTTCTTTATAAAGTTATTAGTCAAATAATGGAGTCAGTATTAGATACTAGGGCATAAAGTCGCGTTTTTTGAGAATATTGCGCGGTTATATCGATCCAAATTTACTTACCTAATTGTGGATTAAAGGGCCTTAAACCTGAAGGCTAGTAATAAATCACGGTATTTCCCGCTCGCATTCCAATTATTTATGAATAATCACCTGACTTAGGTATGTTTTTCATTCGATCGAACCGATCCTAATTACGCTCCTACTCCTGTGGTCCCATATTGATATCCGTCAGTTACGCCATTCCGTCGTTTTTTCATTGCCACTTCCATATCTGGCGTCATATCTTCTTTTGCAAGTCCGGTGCAAACATCGTTTTCACGCTATAGATCGATCACCGGTTACAACAACGCCCAGGTGCATGAGCTGTTTTAGTTTTCAACGTCAATTTCTATCATTCTGCTAAATGTGAGCGTGTTTCTCTCATTTCCCCCTATATCTCATTTTATTAGCTCTTTTTTCCGGGGAGTTACATAAAATTGTATGGCATTCTAATTATACCAAAGCGTCGCCGGAATTTACTCTGTCACCGCAGTGTATCGTGATTGACAGAACTTGTGATTGGTGACAGGCTCGGGGTTGGTGTGGGAGTGGTGGGGGGACGTGCAGCGCAGCCACTCGACATGCCACTGCCTCCCTTTCCAGGCTCTCGCTCGGTCGCTGGGTCTCCGACGTCTCCCCCCCCTCCCGCGTATCCTCGCACACATTGCCTCTCCGCACGCTCCCAATTTCGTCCAACGTGTTGACACGGTACGTTCGGGAAACGAATTTATTTGAAAGGTGTCGCCGTGGCGGGCGCTGCACTAGCCGCAGCGAGGACTTCAGGCTACAGCCTGAAGGGAAAAGAACACTGTGTTCGGCGAGATGGGAAAAAGGGCGTTCCGTGTTAGAAGCCTCCCTGTTTACCACGTGGATTTGAGTCACATTAATTCAGCATTTCGGTCCTAATTGTTGATATACCTAAACGGTTTTGTTCGTTCAGAATTCATTCCTGGAATTGTTTGGAGTCATTGCTGTTACGGAAATTTTACCTTATCGAATGCCTAAACTTTTTATTTTATCCCAATTGAAGATTTTCCCGGTGTAAACAAGAAAGATATTTGTGAAACGTAATGTTCCCTGGGTCACAAAAATCTTACAAATATATTTTTTGCATTGCATTAGCAGATTTGTATAAAATAACTGTCGTACTTTCAAAATACTTTGTGAAATACTTTTATTCGTGTGAAACTATAAGATATTGTCAGAGGGATGAAAAAAACGTGTATTGTTCGCCAATCAAAAATAAGATATGTTATACTCATTTACATCTTTATGTTTCAGCATTCGACTTATGGATCATAAATATCATGATTTGCAGCCCCAATAAAAAAGTGCTCTCCACTCGACGCTATCTGGTCATAGCGCCGTTTAAACTGTGTTTAATCGACACCCCCACCGGACAACGCTGACCTAAATCTGTAAATAGCTGAACCGAACCGTGAAATTTCTCTACTCGCGTCCGCGGGCGAACGTTATGGAATCCGCGTCACCCAACACGTAGGCTTGTTTCACAAAAAAACGAATAAGATTTACTGCCTCACGGGAGTATTGAGCCTCTGTAAAACAAACACAGTCGCGTCGTTCCGTCCGAATCAGAAGCACGCGGTCCTTGAATCCGATAGCTGTCTGGAAATTGAGGGTGATCCCTCCGTCTGCGGTTGACGACCGCTCTAATCGGCGCGGGGGTGTCCGGTTCCCGCCGATCCCTCCCTCCCTCCCAGCCTCCCGACGAAGCCACATGCCGCGCTGCGCAGTCCCCGCAGTTCACCAAGCGCCACCCGCCGCCCGCCACAGTGCGCCCAAAGCGGCCGCAGCTGCCCTCCGCTGCCCGCTCCCCACTCGCCGCTCAGCGCCACTCGAAGCAGCCAGCCCGCATCCCCGAGCCAGCCTCCACCCACCCTAATGTACGGTGACCGAGAGCCCTGATTTTCATTGAACACTCCCGGTTAATTCCACCTTGTCCAATGATGCGGAGTAACGAGATAATGAATGAAATAGCACTCCTGCTTGATGAATTTGCGAACGAAGAATTGGGTTAAATCCTCTGACAAGTATTACATACACCAGTCATATTTTACAAAAATAGGAGACACGTTCAATGAAACTTACTCTGTATTGGGTTCTAAAACGTCTGTAAATCTTGTAGTAGTAATCTGCGTAGTAGATCTTGTTTCCTTTATTTTAAGAAAAACGTATGTTCTGTATTGTGCAACTTAAAAAATCCGCATTTCGTATGTAATTATTACAATGTTAATTTTTGTGGTTTTAATAATTTTTGTATCACGCTGAAAAGAAAAATTTCATTTTTTTAACCCTTCAACGTTTTGAACATTAATCACAAAAAGAAGAAAAAATCGTGGGTCATAAAAAACTATCATCACACAAATAACGTTAATTTTAAAAAACAATACACATGTCTTGTTAATCAATTTAAAGGTATTTTTCTGAATAAATATAAAGATGTTTCATAAGATGCGGGATGAGGGTCACAGTAATGCTCCTATTTCGACCAGAAAGGTTTTTATCGTTCATCTCCGGGAACGATTTAAACGAGCGCTCTTCCGACACTTCACGATTCTCTGGAGCTTTTTCTCTCAAAATGGCTCGCGAGTTTTTTCTCCTCCGTTTCATCGCACGCAGATCGAAGCGAGGCAAGCGTCCTTTGCACTCTGAATGCAACCATTAATTGAACGTCAAACTCGAAACAGCTTTCGGAATGGAAGGTGTGCGATGCGTGGCGACCGCGTTCGTTCCCATCCCTCGTGATCGGTCCATTGACGATGCTGCCGCAGTCGCAGCGCCGTCACTGGTGGCGGCCGCACAGGGACCGCCTTCATTTATGGTGAGCAGCGCGGCGGTCGCGCGAGGTTTGTGGTGACTGTTGGCACAGGACGCGGGATGGACGGTACTACAGCAACAGGGACGACGTTATACACAGTAATTATGGTTCATACATGACTGTGGTTTCGATGAAATTGACACTAACGGTTATATCAGCGAGAGGGACGTACCGTAAAGGACAGTGGTTTGTTCTCGCAGTGACATTGTTGGAAGAACGCCTCATCAATGAGCGACGCTACTCACTTTGTCCGACAAATGAACGGTCTCTCAAGCAAATCCTTTCGCGTCTATTGGATGCATCTGTGAGCGGAAAGCCGGGTCCCCATCGAGAGGACAAAATTGTTTACATATAGCTTCACGGATAATCTTTCCACGGAATCAGTCGGTCAGTGACATCTTCTGGAGCGGTCACAAGGCTGGTTAACAAACAAAACATGTAACATTGTTTTTCGCATGTCTCCTATTTTCTCACGAAATCGTCAATGAAAGAAAGTATGTAAGTATCCATCGTAGATTACAACATTTGCCCACGAAATACACGATTCAATCTATAAAAATTATTTTACGTCCGCCAACAAATAATAGTAAAATAATCGTTAAATTATATAAAAATTAAAAACATTGTGTGTGAAGACGTTGTTCGACGTTTGTTTTAATGAAAAGCCGACGCTGAGAAAGAAATGAATTAAAGTAATAATGAAAGATGTGCAGGAAAACTTAAATGTTCATAAAAAACCGTAACCGAAATTCATGATATTCTGTTTGGAGGAAACCCAGATAATTTTTTAAATGTATTAGATAAGATAGAACTTCCTTCTATTTTCTTTTCATTTCTACATCTAAACTGGTTTTTGGCACAATTAATTAATACTGGGAAGATTCTTAGTTTGCTACTCGGTCGTAGAAATAATATATGCTCCTCTTCCCTGAATCTCATTTGAGTAGTTAAAAATATGTACGACACATGTACGCGGGTAACACTATTAAGTTAATATTTATTTTAAGCATTTTATTACACGGTTAGACTTTGTCACTGACTGTCATTATCAAGATGATTAGATTTTCCATCAAAAGTATTCCTTGTGGAGAAACTTTTGTCTCCCCCCCCCATCACGTAAAGAGCGAAAGGAGTAATTTCTGGGGCCGTCTGAGATCAATTCAAACATGTCGCAATCCAAATCTGAATAAGATAATTAAGACTGTCGCGATATAAAATACGTAATAAACGTAAGAAATAATAATCTTTTTATTTAATCAATTTGATAAGAAAGATCTTCAAATTTCTTTTCGTTACTACGCTCCAACTTGTGAACTTGTATACGTGTATTAATAACACTAAAACAAAATCCACTTTTGCCGACATGTTTTAAAATCTGAAGCGAGACGAAATGACGTGAAATTTTACATTCAGTTGAAACAAATTTTAATTAGGAGAATGCACAATATATTTTTTTATTGTTTCCTGTCGATGAGATGTTATAAGAGTTAATAAAAATAACACACTTCTACTGGATTCTCTGACTACTGTTTTTGTGAAGTAGGAAAAAAGGATGCTGATTTGAATTCCTAATCGTTCGTCGGTCTGATGCCTCCGTTCTGGGTCTTTACTTGGAGATAAAGTCTAGCTGCCCTCCGAAAACTTGGGAGAACTGCCAACCTACACAATTCATTCCCCCTATGCCGAGTATTACTCGACTAGTGATATTTTCATCGAATACGTTGTATTCACTACCACAAAACTTGACAATATAACTCTAGGACAGCCTGTCCTTAAAATTTTATTTTTATCCTTTGTAGAGTAACAAAAACTTACAATTCCCATTTATAAAATACATTGCGTAAATTATACAAGAAAGCTTAATTTTTTAATCTACATTCAACGAAATTCATTTTACGGTAGTTTCATTGTTGTTTCCATAGCGTTGGTACGCCCGTTAGTAATATTGTAGTGTTACCAACCGAAGATTTTGGCGTTCGTTCTTCGTATAACACTGGATAAAAAGGTGAAAGAAAATGTTATTCTCTTTGTGAAGACATCTTTGATTGTTATAATAAATTTCATTTCCTCTTGCGTAATGACTCACTATTACTTTTATGTGTTACTCTTACTTACGCTTATTATCATACTTCTCGTAAGGAGACAACTGCACAAAAATCTCTCAAAATAAGTATCACAATAATAAACCCATGAATATACATGTAAGCGGTGAGTGTGAGAATATAAATGATTTCAAATACGATTAGCAATCACAGGTAGAACTAGAATAAACAACTGTCTGAATAAGTAAAACGAATCAAAACCCCACTTCACAATGCACCGGGATCATTTATATGCAGGCATTTGTTGTTTAGTATAAATTTATGTATTCTAGGGAACTCATATCATTCATGTGAAATATCGTCGGAAACAGATGGTCCGCATTAATGAGGATATATTCCTCATTACCTCCAGTGATGGATCTCCGCTTGCGACATGAAGAAATATCATCTTCTTCCGGAAATATTGATCCTCGACGTGACGTCGTGGAAATAACAGCATTTTCTCGCTATGGCGAGAATGATACAAAAATATACGTCTTGAATGAACAAGTGAAATTTTAAAAGAGCACGTTCCTTATAAACTGCAAAATATATTACGTTTTTCAAAGGTTAAGATTTCTATACTCGCATGTCCTATGCATTACGCCATCATAAATTTCGTTTATTTGTTTTACGAACATTTTTCTTGCCCACCAGAACGTCGTTTTAATTCATTATTCATTAAACTTATTATTAGAGTCTAAAACTCAAAATTCTTTGACGGAATCTCATTAAATCTCCATATTGCCTGTTAAAGGGAGTTAACGTTTGAAGAATACCGTTGAATTGTAAGGTTAAGCATTTATATTTGTTTTTCTCTCTTCGCCACGTTTCCACTATAGACGTACTATAAAACCTTTTTCAAGAGCAGTTTAGAAAATTCTTCGTTATTTATCCTTGTACGAGTTACCAATGCCTCATTTGCCGCGCAACGAGGGGAATTTTTCTGAGTCTCCAACTTAGGGTGGCATTGGGAAAAGCTGGTGAAAAAAAAGAAAAAGATAATAGCTTCTTTGTCTGTCATCATCGTGTTTCACAGTCGTCGTGCGTCGCCCTCATTAACACGCGTCTTGTCACTATTGGAAAGGGCGTCCTCCCTCCTTGATCCTCTCCGCCTTTTCATCGTTACACGAAAGCCGGAAAGCGACGAGATGAATATATCCGGTCATCCGTCATGGACTCCCAAGTCGGGAGCTGCGATCTGGGTCATCTCATCTTACCACGGGCGGTTCACTAAACTAGCAACACGTCATCGCAGCCACCGCATTTTCCTCCTCTGGGAAGAGGGTTCCTACGATTATTTCATTACCACTGCCTTTAATCAAACGAAACATTTATCATCCTCTCGTTCTTTTATAAACTTCGCTACGAAGAGGCCGCACGATAATTAGCAGTTTTTGACATAATATTGAAATTTAAGTTGACAGATTTATTTACCATAAAACAACCGCTTAGATACAACCTTGATATTGAATTTTATAAAAATGAAAATGAAGCTACATTAATCCAAGCATTTTCGTAACGAAGAAAATTTAAAACATAGAGAAGTGTGTACAATGTATTGTGATCCCTATCACAAACGTACATTAAATCTCTTCGAGACGATGGAGGATACAAGCGCCGTGGCATCACTGCGCAGAGGCTGGCTCGACCCGCTATCCACCCCGTTCCCCAGCGAGCGTCGTGTGGAGTTTTTGTAATTTTAATGTGTTTTATGTTAAATGTAGCATGGCGTAATATATCTGCGCGGGGCGCTTCTTCTCCCTCTCACCTAAAAACGTAATAAAAACATAAGGGAGCAGCGAGCGAGGCGCCGCCGGAGGCGTGGCGCGCCCGACAGTTATTGAGACGCTCGGGCTGCGTCGTGAAGGCGTCGCGTCGGAAGAGCGAGCGCGGAGACGCGTGGGGTCGCTGGCGCGGCGATAGCACACAAGCAAGGAGACAGTGACGAACTGCGCGGAGGTAATAATGAGCGGCGGGAGGACGAGGATTAAGTCTGAGGACGGGGAAAGGCTTCCGCGAGAAGAAGAGGTGGTTGGCAGTACTCCCGGTGAATGGTCGTGAAGGAGACGCGGGAGACGGTCAGCACCGGGGACGCTGCTACGGTCAGCGCAGCTGTTGGCAATTCGGTGGCGAACCGCGACACGCAGGGAGAAGCAAGAAACGACACAAACCGGAGGAACGGGTGGGATGTCAGCTGCGGAGAACGCGAGAAGGGACGGAGAAGACGGCGATGCGATCGATGGGCGACGGGCTGAGGACTGGAGGCCAAGATTGTTGTTCCACGGAGATCGAAATATCTCCAACATTAGCACCGTCCGGGCCTCGGCTTCTGGAGCGCCGGACACTCGCCGTCATATCCGCTGCGTCACCGCCGCAGTTCGTCACTCGCTGAGGAGATGGCATCATCAACCCCCCCCCCTACGAATACCCCCTTCCACCATTACTTCTTCACGTTTCGCACCCTTCGACTCCCCGTCGCCTGTTTACGCATGCACTGGGCTCTCGCAGATCCGGAAATTAATGTCCCTTGTAGAATATTGATACCATCTCGACGACGTCCTCAACCCATTCCTCTTGCCCGTCGATGTCCCTCCTCCAATGTTCACTCCATTTTTTCTGCACGGAGGCGATGTTTCACTTTATTCGTGTCGGCGACGGGCGTTCGGCTCCATCACTTTCCGCGTCTCCTCTCCCTCGGTCGTGCTCTTCCGTTGCATGGAGCTCTGGGACACGTGTCATCGCTCGCGGGAAGAAGTTGTTGTGGGAGGGTTTCAGTGTCTCGGTAGGGGGGGGGGTGATAATTCGAGATTTGATCTCTCCTTTCAGCTCCAACGTTTATTCCCCAGAGCGTGCTTCTGTTTGCCAATAACAGTTCGAATAACTGAAAATCTACAGCCTGGAGCTGCTTACTGTTATAGGAGTGATGCAAAAATATAGGACACGCTCTCGAATATTTCAACTGAATTGGCACATAGATGGAAATAAAGCTGCGGATTTTTGGGCGAATTCGCGAGAAAAATGGGCGAATATTATTGCCACGAACGTAAATACTCTATTGAAATGGTGATTGTTCACATAAGGGTTGTGACGATGTATGACGATTTCATTTCAGTATTGAATGAAGAGAAGCGTGTAGTATGTAGACAATGGGTTTAGTTGAAGCGCATAATGTTGACAAATGTATTTTTATTCTATTACTAATCCGAGGTGATTGCGGGTGGAGACATCCTTAAGGAAACGCGCCTAGTAATGATGTTCACCCTCTATCACACCCTTTTGTCACTCCAGTGTCTACCTTTCCCCTTTCGGCGAAGCTCTACGAGCACTTTGTTCTCCCTTCCGCTTCTTGATCCCCCTTCTTCGCTCCTCCGGATACTAATACGCCCTCTTTTCTTCCCTTGACAGTGGAGCGGTTACAGCGGCGAATATCATTTGCGATTCTGATGATGGGGACACTCAGTGGTTACAAGGATTAACTAGCTCATTTAAGAAGATTAATGAATAGTGTTATTGCGCTTTGCTGAACTCAATGGTGTTCGCAAAATAATGGCGCAGGGCATGGGGAGGAAATCGCCGGTATCTGGCGCCATTCTCCAAGCTTCGAGACTGAGTCAACAACCATCTGAAGTAATGAGAAAATATGAAATAATTCTCTCCGCTGCAAATCCTCGTGACGGAGATGACACATTGTGTGTTGGGAGAGATATTGATGTGGTGGGAAATCTTGCGTTCGCCTGAAGCCTCGCGGCGGGTATCGACGCAATTCATCTTTATCAGCACCACCAGTGACCGCAAATCACATTAGACGTTTGCGACGTTGCGTCCGCAGAGCCGCACGTCTCACGGGCGCATGCGCAGTCTCGTTTCCGGAAGTGGTATTCATAGGAAGAAGTGTCTGGAGCCCGCGGGATCTTTCTCTAACGTGGGATGCGGAGGGGTGACAAAGTCCAAGAGCTTTGCGGGAAATAGGAAAAAGTTGCGTTACTGGAGAGAGGAAACGACGATGAACACCTGGGGAGTTAAAACCAGGAAATTATTTCCGTTTGTTGCTCTGTTCAAAGTAATCAGTTAGTATTCATTAGTGGTAGTAATCATTTTTATATAGTAATTTTAATAATATATTTACTGTCGAAAAGCAGTTACAAACTGCTTATGGCTTTGTGGAGGTGAATAACCCAATTCACTTTCCGGAAGCAAGCTAGAGACCGTCCCATCAATTCCGATCAAGGGTCATAAGGCAATGGAGGATTTATTGTACAACTAATGATGTAACTTTATTATAAATAACCAATTATAAGGTTATAATTCAACAATTGATCAATTTAGTTCATTAAGGTGTTCATTTCATCACCCTCATGAAATATACGGCGAGTCGGATGAGAATTTGCTAACTATTTTTTGAACATTCTCAAATAATGAAGGTATATATTCCAGTTGAAATGACAATGTACGTAACAATCATCAATTTAGATAATGTGCTTCATTGATTCAAAGTTATATTGAAAGTATTAAAATACACTGATTTAGAGCATCTGTCTGATAGATTTGTGATTCGATGCATTTTCAAACCTTCCGTGGGCGATCCTTTCCCCTTCCGCTTGACACGGATGATTTTCCTTTGGACTGTGGGTTCTGTTCGCTGGTCTCCTCCACCACCGTTACGTCGGCGGAGCGCAGTAGAGCGAGCAATGTACAGCTATAACGCGCAGTGCGCACGTACCGTAGCAGTCACCCTGACCTCACCCTGTGCTCGTACATCCTCCCCACCCTTCTACACCACCCGCGACCCTACTCCTTGCCGTAAGCTTCGCCAACAGACGGACAGACGGAAACGCGGACAATTGCGAAGTGAGGCCTGGGCACGCTTTTCTTGTCACTGTGCCATGGCCACAAATCTGAGGTGGAAGCGGCGGGGAAGCGGACGTTTGGGGTCGTCGCCTATCGAGCCATCCCCTGCTGACGGACTGCGCTTTGCGTCGATGTGCGTTCCCGCTGTCGAAGGTCAACGCGCTATCAACTGTTCGAAAGGTCGTCACTTCCGTCCATTATATGAACACACTGCAGAAGACGAAGAGCCACGATCCTCCAGGAAAGATCTGCCCAATCTTCGTGGAGTCGATAATTACATAGTTATTTCTCACAGTACCATGAGTGGATTCAGTAGATTTATACGCCAGCAAAATTTACCTTTTTAAATATTTTCATTGGTTGATACATCTCGAAAAAGAAGTATAACTTTATTATATCGAGAATATCTCTTTTTTTATGAAAAACTCCTTTAAAGGAACCACTTGCTACCCGCACTTGGAGATTTTATATTTACAAATCCGTTTGCCTAAGGCTAGCCAGGGGACATGCTCTGGGGATCCGCCTCCGCTATCGAAACATTTTGAATGTTGATTTGTGTTTTATCTCTATAAAATACTGCAAATGTAACATTATGACAAAGTGAATCAAAATATTGAATAAATATAAAATATTTTAAGGACAAATAACTTTAAATTTATAATCAATATTTTTGGTGAGTAGTCTGGTCCCCTGCAGAGATAAAATTTTCTTCACTTTTAAAACATTACTCAGGAGATGAAGAATTCTCTTAAAATATTGATAAAAATGTTAACCTTTCTTAACAATCGCGTATCAATTATTTGAAAGAAATTTAATTTGTTGCTTAAATATTTAAAAGAAAGAAACATTCGCTTTTCCACGTGTTTACTTAACTGGAGTACGAGAGAAAAAATTCATTACACATTTTTCCGAAATATATTTGCTCAGTTATAATAAGTCGTATAATCTTTCAATATACTTCGTTTAAGTTACTCTTTTTTCTGAAAGAGGAACTCATTGAGCAGAGTAAGTCTTCATCCATTTTCATATGATTGCTCGAGTCAACGTTGAAAACATTTCGTTTAGACCGCGTCGTAAAACCGGCAGTGTCGCCAGACGTTTAGCTTATAATACAATATGGCATCCTCAGGTGTATTTCTGTCTCCGTTGCGGAATCTCAGTAGCATTACGATTCTTCTTATTTATTATTGTTTATAGTTCAAACATCGAACTGTTCTCCACATTTTCTGCGTAATGTTGACATTAAAATTAAGTAGATTGTAAGTTTTTGTGAACATTTTGTGAAGATCAGTTCTCGAAATTCTTTTTGGAAAATGAAATTAGTTTGTTTTAGGACCCAAATCTGTCATTTTTTCGTTCCCCAGACTCGATAAACCCATGAATAGGTGTGTACTGATTTCCCAACGAGTATTGTTCCCTTCTACCTATTTTCCTTTTGATTTCGCCGCTTTCTCCAGCCAAGGCATCCGTAGAGGCTTCGGAAGGACGTAATGGCTTTGGGTGTGACCTCCCCTCTCAGATCCACGTGAGTCCGTGCAGCCAGCTCTTCTGGAGGAATTAGGGTTACGGTCGTCCATGCGACAGGAAAGGGTAGCGTGTCCACTGCAAAGCACCCGTGACCACTTTCTCCCCAATAGCTCCCTGGTGGGATTTGAACTCACGCACAGTCGCTGTGCCTCTTTGCGGTGGGGTGGTGCGGCGACAGCGACGGAGAGAACATGGTGGCTGGGCATTGGGGCTTCTCTCACTTGTCCGGCTGCCATTGTCGGCTCCTTCTCTGTGTCACTTCCAGCCTTCACGTATTAGGTACGACCTGCCGATTGTAGAAGACTATACTAAAAATTGTTTTAAGTGAATGATAAAGCATTGATCTATCAAACAGTTTCATTGTAATAACGTTTTATTGTTGCGTGAGTTCTAATAGAGGAAGTCTTCACAGCGGTTATTTTTAATTCAGAAGTAATTATATAATAGAATCTCTACAGATAACCACCATGCATGTATCAAAATTAATATAGAAAAGAAAATTCCGTGCATTTATGAGCCTTATTGATCTATAAAATTAGTAATCGAACAAAAACTATCAAGAATAACGAGGTGAAACTAAAATCATGTAGATATTATTACCCGACTGGGGATGACGGATGTCATACTATAGAAATCTTTTTGAGGACATTGACTTGATTTGAATAATAAAAACAATTTACCACAGTTTTAATATACAATTTTTCAGAATGTTTAGTTGGAATGACTGTGTGATTAACTAGCACAGAGGTGTACAGCTATTTGCCCTTCGATGAATGATACGGGTAATCGCACGTAACTGAGGGTAGTATAGGAGGTGAGGAGTCGACTCTAGCGCCATCATTCTCCGCCCCGCATGAATATAAAGCGAGAATATCTGATTATCAACATAGATGGAAGAACAATGTGTGGGTGGCTACATTACGTTTGTATTTTTCAGAGTGTAATTTGGACGATTCATTTTCGCACTAGCGTTTAGCTTTACTTCAGAAAACCTTTTGCTAAATACTTACGTTAACCCGAGCATCATGTAGCACGTCTCTTATTGTCAGTTATAAATAAACGGTTAATTCTTGCAAGATGTTGAGAAAATTTTTAAAAATTGTTATTACTGAACATTTTAATAATAATAATAATAATAATCTCTTCCACATGGATGATGTAAAATTGTACGTTTCCGGTGAAATACAGCTTAATCAACTGCTTGAAGTTACTGCTGACTCCTTTCCTGATGTTAGAATGATTTTCGGCCTCGATAAATGCAAAACGCTGAAACTAACAAAAGAGTAAAGGATATTGTCGAAACATCGTTGAATGAAAATGAAACCTATAAAAATCTATGTTTTTTTTCTCAAGGAAAGATGATAAATCTCTCTCTTATCAAACAGCATCTGCTGGAGGAATATCGCAAGAGAATTAAGAAGATAGTACAATCTGAATTAAGATCCAAGGACATGATAACAGCTGTTAACACCTTAGCAATACCTGTGTTAATATATTCTTTGGAATCATATTGTGGTCAAACACAGGTACAAAGGGAATTCAAAGCTAGATCAGGATATTAATGACACAAAATAGAGTGCACCACACCCAAATCCTTCATTTAAAAAATGTATTTACCTAAAATAATGGGAATATGAGGTTTGTTAAATTTCTCAAGGTTATGCACTCAACAAATTAATTCCTTGCGAGAATTCTTCCATCGTAAAAAACATCCGTCACTTCTGTATTACGATGCGAAATATCGTACACCCTTCTGAGTTTGAAAGTGTGGTATGTGGGTTTGCACAATGCCCCAGAACATCAGAAATGGTATATACCTGGAAGGTGAAACAACTGCATGGAAGACATTAAAGTACCTACACTTACCAGAGGTAGACCAAGAAGCATCTACTGTAGGATTTTTTTATTAAAGACCCCTGACTTCTAATTGCTGTGGAGAGCACAACAAAAATCGTAGAAGAAAACAATTAACACCATTGGATTTTTCATTTGGTTCTGTACATAAGTGAATAACTTGGTTTTATGAATGAGCATTAATTTTTTATCGAAATGAAAATCGGAAATGTTTCAAAAAACGTGATATTTTCACGACTGGTACCGTTTCGACGACTTCATTATTTTTATAATATAAACAGACTTCTAAATATTATTCTCATTTACTGAATGATCACTGTTGTGATTGTGGCAATATTTAATAATTTCAAGTTTCTACTTAAAAATTATAATTAGTTATTAATTTTTTAGACACTGCTAAATACGACCAGACACATTATTAAGAAATAAAATATATACTGTCGCACTCAGAAAAATGTCGTTATAACATTTTAATTGAAGTAAAACGTTTAAAGTTATTTACACTGCCTCCGGCGAGTGAAAAATAAATCCATGTTTTGAATAATCGGCCAGCGGCACGCGCGTTGTTACCTACGGGACTCGACAGTTCACGAAGTTGTACTTATCAGTGGAATGATACAAATGACAAATCCAATGGTGTTAACTGTATTTTTCTACGATGTTTGTTGTGCTTTCTACAGCTATGAGAAGTCAAAAAAATACGATCGTAATATCAGAATAGTAAAGGGCGATCTCTTTGCGGAGACGAAAAAGGTTTTTTTTTAGGAATTCTTAACCAAGTTATCAACACTCTTCATTACGGGAGATATATTCTAAATTATGAGCGACAGCAAGTGTCGCCAATGTCATCTGACGGAGGAAACTATCAAAAACAGCACTGCAGGGTGTAAACATTTTGTTTGCACAGGCACAACTTGATGGCAAAAATTATCCATCAAAAATTGCGGATAAGCATAACACTATAAACCAGAAATAGTGTTGGAGAACAAAACCCATAAATTGTATTTTGATCGAGCTATCCTCACTAACAAATAAATGCACCACAATCATTTAGATATAACGTTCATTGTCGAAAGTAATAAGAACATATTCCTCACAGACATTGCCATGTTAAACACAAATAACGTACAGAAGGCAATAGCTTAGAAACTTTCAAAATTCACCCCTCTCTCACTGGAAGTACAAGGAATTTGGAAGATGAAACAAGTTCATATAGTCCCAATAGTAATTTCTACAACAGGAGTAATCCCAAGACCTCTATATTCAAGATTAGAAACATTAAATTTACCCAAGTACATTTACATATCTGTTCAGAAAGTTATCATTATTGGAACATCTCACATAGTTTGGGCTCTTATCTTCTTTAGAAAAATGTACAGGAATGGTCACTTGGCCACTCGGCCCGTGCCATTTTTGCATTTACTGAGAAAAAATACAACGTAATAATAATAACAATAATAATAATTTATTGGGAACATCGAGAATATGACGGAAGGTCTTATCCCTTCAATGAAACATCTCAACCCTTCATCTTTCCTCGTAAAAAGTCAATCCAGTCTTGGGTAATCTAACAGTCGGCTGGATCGTGTTAAAAAATGTTATAGTAAAAATAATAATAATACTGATCCATATTTACTTTCCATAAAATTGAACAGCGTTATTGAGCTCAAAATAATAAATAAAAACGAGACAAATTCAAAGGGATGAAATAATAGAGAGGTTGATAGAAATGTGCAAAGCTATTTACACCGTCTTTTCAACTACAATATCTCCGGGCAACGAATCTCTCTCT
The DNA here is from genome assembly GCA_002313205.1 of Laupala kohalensis. NCBI lineage: Eukaryota > Metazoa > Arthropoda > Insecta > Orthoptera > Trigonidiidae > Laupala > Laupala kohalensis. The sequence goes on along the minus strand of NNCF01126075.1, from coordinate 124,500 downwards.
CTCTCTCTCTCTCTCTCTCT
>NNCF01126075.1:108195-124178 GCA_002313205.1 Laupala kohalensis | reverse complement strand
GACGGGCAGCTGTGGCCATCCTTGGACAAGCACCTGGCCCATTCATAACATCTCAAGGTAAAACTTAAATTCCTGTTTATAGCTCATGGATTCTTTTAATTTCTTGTGTAATTTAAATAAATCAAGAAAGTATATGGTAAAAGAATAATGTTTACCCCAAAAAATCGAGTAGAAAATTACGATGAGTCAATGACATTTTCCGACAACAAAGTTGTGATATTAACGAAACGCGGATGATTAAATGACTGAATGATTTCCGAGAAGAGTATACTTCTTTTCGCCACTATTTAGCAATTGAACGTTTAATGGGAAATGGGAAAATATTAACACGTTGCACGCACACGTGCCAGTATAACCGCAGACATATACATCACCAGTTTAGAATGTCATTTAAAAAATACTATTTATACATTTTTTTCAAGTCAACCCAAGCGAATTATTTTAAAAAATCTTTTATTATCATATAAAATATGTTAATAAACTATTTTACGAGGAATTTCTCAGTTATGACCATTAATCAAGTGACTTCAACCACATTTTCAAAATGAGTGTGATTTGTTTAAATTAACATGAATATTTAAAACTTGTATATGAATAAGGAAGAAATAAGGAATGTGGGGATAAGAATTTAGTAAAATATATTTTATCATTCGTCTTACATTTACTTTCGTACGCTTGTCGCTTACTTCAATCACAATGAATCGGAAACGGGTTTTTACATCGAACTCGAATTATTGTCCAACATACGTGCACTTTTCGTTGGTTCGCTTAATTATACTTCCAAATGCAACGCGAAACAAACAATGTTTGTAAAATTGAATTCCTTATTCAAGTTTTCTTTCCATATTTCAGTACGGTACTTCTTGAAACTTCCAAGAAAATGTCATTATATTAAAGGGGAGGGATTTAAAAGAAACTTATAGTTATTGTAATTTTGTAATTAATTCTGATAAACACCATAAACGTGACTAAAATATTTTTATTTATTTTGCTTATAATAAAGATTTATCGAGTGCCTTATTAAAATTAATTAAGATACATCCTATTAGAGACATTTTAAATGAATTGATTCAATATGGTCAAGTCTAATATTGTATCCGGAATTAATCCGGACTATCAAGAGTGGTGGAATGATTTTTCTCTAGTTGGGAATAAACATAACTGAGGAAATAGTCTGAAGGGGGAAAGTTCCCTGACTAACGATGTATTCAAACATTTGACAATAGTGACGACGAAAAATAATTTTGCGGTTAGAGAGGTTAACTCTACTGAGCCGTACCCCTCACCCCCTACGTTGCTCACTGTTTAACTACTTCAGACCTAGATTTTTGGGTACTTTAGTAGAAAGAAACCACACAAATCGCATGTTGTTTACCCTAAGCAGACAAACCTTGCTTTGGAGTCCAAACTTAACTCTGAGTTGCATTAATCCCACCTCTAGTTCAGTCTGTGTTCACTCCTACAACTTCTGCTTGGACATCTTTTACCACAACCTCAGGCACTGGGTTCACCGCGGTTCTAAATGTCTCCAGAACATGCCATTTTCCTTGAACTCGCCTGCATATCTAGACGCCTCTTCAAGAGAGGGGATGTGTGTTCTTAATGGCTCTTTTAGACCCATCATGGATATCTCGAGCTGTACTTCTTGCGGTTTATTCATGTTCCCTGTCAGACCTGTCTTCCTTCCTTTCTTCCGGGTGAAGATGGCCGTGAATTCATCACGGGAGAACTTGGAAGACTTTACCGAGAACGAAATGAATTAATAATTTCCGTTGTGAACAGTTATGAAGTGTTGAATTTTGTAATTTGGAGATAGATTCTGGTAACATTTCGGAGGATTGAAACAAGAAAATTCATACATCGAATCGACTCAACAATATTTCCATTTTCAACCAAATAATTATTTAGAGTATACCGCCGTCATCGATTATACGGAAAATAAAATATTTTAAATAAATATATGAAAAATGAATTGTGAAGAGTTGTGTTTTGTGATTAAGGAAACTGCAAACATATATAGATTAGGAAGGAAGAAACTGATTTGAAAAATGTATTTATAAAACCTGGGTGGAAATGAACGCTAGACGTTTAGGAAAAAAGGAAGAAGGAGGGAAGAGAGAGGAAATAGCCAGTTTGAAAGAAACAGGAATATTGGCTCCGGGTAGAAAGATTAACGGCAGTTGAAAACAAAAGAAATTTATTTCATCTCATATCATGCTCTTGTCACTCAGTGTCCTTTTCTAATCCGTCTAATAGGTTTCTTTTTACTTTTTGCGCTTGAATAGGTTTGTTTGTAACCATTTTTGTGCACATTTGACTGTATTGTGTACGTAATTCTCGAAGCTTTCAACGTAACCTTCGTTAGTATCTGGTTTTTATAGAATGAAAAGTCCTGATAATGAATGTCTGATAATGTATGAATGGGATGTACAGTTGAGTTAGTAATCACTATTCTTACATGTCAAAAAATATTTCATCCTTGTGTCAACAACACATTTTTACACTATCGATGTATGCTTTCCGTAATTTGTACCTCAATCTATGCCATTTCTAATTCATTATATTTATTCTTCATAAACTTCAGTTCACTCAAAAGAGTTCAAATCCAAACTGAAAATAGCCTAACAGCTATCATATTGTTGCATTTCTTATACCATTAATCCTGCTTCAGTTCTGACATCTGTTTATCGTTTTTAATTCTACATTTTTACCATTTTGGTTTCAGTTGTAGTAAAAAACAAATAAGCTTAACGGAACATATTTGGAGTTTAATTTCATGAGCACTTACAAATAGCTCCAAACTCTTACTTACACATATTTCCTGACCGACTGACTGAAATGTCCGGTGGGAAAGCTAGCTTCAAGCAGCTTTCGTGCACGCAAAGGTTAATGATCAAGCTCTGTCTAAAAACTACTTGCATCGCGAAAATTAATTACACTAATTAATTTTTATTATATTTCTTTACGCAGCATAAAGCATCGTAAATATATTGTATAAAGTTGGTAGTGATTTCCTACACCTTCCGCGATGCAATAAGTTTTTAAAATTTGTTTTGGAAATAACTTAGTACGTTTTTACGTTTACTTTAAATTGAATCAAATACTGTTACAATAATTGACATCACGGAAAATCTTCATAGATGTGATCACGTATATTTGCGACCTCCATCTGTTATCACTTTAGTAAGGACGCGAGTTTAAACAGTTCGTAACATATACANGATGCAATAAGTTTTTAAAATTTGTTTTGGAAATAACTTAGTACGTTTTTACGTTTACTTTAAATTGAATCAAATACTGTTGCAATAATTGACATCACGGAAAATCTTCATAGATGTGATCACGTATATTTGCGACCTCCATCTGTTATCACTTTAGTAAGGACGCGAGTTTAAACAGCTCGTAACATATACTTGCAACCTTATACTTGGAAAATTGTAATTTCCTAGTCTGTTGGGAATATTAATAATAGTTATATATCTGGACTTAGGAATTGAATCCAGCGTCGTGACCCAAAACGTTCCATACTGTGATATTGAGAGGTGTCGAGAATTCAGAAATGAATTCTCCACACCCCTAGTTTTTTTCTCTTTTATCACAAGTCTCTATAGCAGTATGACCCTGTTGATGCGAACCTATTTATGTGGGAAGAAGATAGAATGATTTTGGCATTACATTTTATATTTTTGTCTGGCACGTTTCGCCAGAGGGAAAATGTTAGTCAACAAAGTGAGCTTTTTGTTTTACTCGGAGACGTTTCCTGTTCTGGTTCTTCTGTACATGAGGTTTGAATCAGATACAACGTAGAATCGTATTTAAATTCGTACCCGTGCCTGCTGCTCTTCAATGCAGACATGATATCTCACAATTTATCGTACTTCATTCTAATACGTAACAATAATATTTTGTTTGTATATTTGTTACGTATGATTGTGATAACTAAAAGAGTTATCAACTTCGGCTTTTTACACGTGAAGCAGAACATTGAACTTAAAATATAGATTACATATTAAAGTGATAACTTGTTTCACAATGTATTCTCAAATGTGTTAGATAACTACTCTGGCGGCAACTTCAGGTATTACATTCGTTATGTCTCGATGTGTCCAGCAAGGGTGGTCTTCCGTTCCCGTAAGTTGTGTAAAAACGCCTAGAAGGGACCGCAAACTGTTTTTAGTTTTTACCCAGCTCTGACGAATGGAAATTTTGTTGTTGTTTTTCGTGAAAGATCTATGCTCTTGCAACGAAAGAAGGGATATAACGAAACATTGCAAGTCTCATTTTGTAATGGTAGGTGTAAATGTTTTTTTACCTCAAGAATAATTATATGCATTTGATATACAAATAATTTGTTTAGTACTTGCTAACAATTTTAACAATTTCCCATGATATCTTATTGCTTATGACCCGAGCGAAACCGGGGTAATCAGCTGGTAGTTCTGTTTAAATAATTCTTACTGTACAAATTCCTTGATAGAGACCAGAGTCATGAGTGAGTGTGGTATGGGGTTGTTGACATATATTTAACATCGTGCATTTCTCCCGCGCACCCTGCTCAGAACTCAACCGTCGAGAGCTCCATGCACCACACCGCACCCCCCAAGTGTAGTTGGAAATTCAAAGAGCGCAGAATTATTCAATGAGGACGGTAATTGACAATTACTATAATTGTTCTCTTTTCTTGCTAACGTGGATCAAAGTTAATCATGTTAAGCGCAAAATGTCATCTATGAAAGGTTTTTATGGTTAGAGTCACTTTCTCTGGGTGATTCATGCCTGAACTTCGTGATTTCATTAGCAAGTTCATATGTCTTTCGTTTTATGGAGATGGTATTCCGATTTCATAACGATGCTTTTGTCGTTTTTTTCCCTTTCTGATTTAAACGAATAACTAAGTAATTCAAATGCCATAGTGTCAGTTTACGGGCAATTTCTTAAAACGATATTAATTTGATTACATCAATAAATATAACTGACTTCTAAAATTGTACAGTACTTGCTCCTGTTTGTTTATTTTGTTAAAAAGCCGAAAAATTTCCTGACGGAATTCCATAACCAGACAGCATTTGGGACCGATCTCGTTCAGTGTATCACAACTTCCTCCTTCTGGCACAGCTACATCACTACAAATCATCAAAGACTCAATACAACACAGATCACCTCGCTCACCTCAAAACCATTTTATATTATATTTTAGTAAAAATGAAGAATGTGAGCAGCTTATAAATATATCAGTAATATTATTACAAATTTTTATTATATTATTATTAATCAGAGAAAGATTCGTGCAATTATTAAGACAAATTAAGATGTCTCACGTCAGATAAGTGCAGTGTAATACAATGAAATACAAAACCAATGAAGACTTTTAGGGTGACAATGAGAACTTTACTCAAAATTATTATTAATATAAAGTACGTTCGCTTTCGTCGCACAAATTATTTTCTAGGTTAATCGAGTTCGTATTTCAAAAGACTTATTTTCATATTTTGAAAGAAAATGATATTCCAGATGATTTGGTTGAGAAGAACAAGAATGTATTGCAACAATGAAACTCGGTATTATGAATAGTATGGCCACCGAATGTGCTCTGCCGAAGTCAAGACTGAGCCTGGACTTCTGGTTGAACATCGTGTAGTCGCGCGGCCAATTTTCGTCACGTGGAGAGCATAAAGTTTTTACAACCCATTCTTGTTTCTTGACCCCTCAATTATGATGGATTTGTTCTCATGGGCCCGGATCATAAAAAACTCCAATTATAGCAATGAAAAAATAGGGGGAGATTTTATTTTCGTAAGCTTAGATGGTGAAAATCAATCCGTTCTTTTATTTACTTTGTTGCAAAACTCATGTGCTGAACTCACTAACTTCACCATGAGTCTATGCGAAATCATTTTGCTGGACTGCAATAAATATTGCTGCACACCCCTTCATTCCGTTCTATTTCTTGTTCCGTAATACTGCATTTGCTGTATTTATATCTGAGAGAGATTAGAAAAGTCTTGATTTCGAAATATAATTCTTTGTTTTCAAAAATTCTGAGAATTCTTTTTCTAAATATCATTTTTTCATTTTATAGAAATAGGAAAAATGATTAAACAAAAATAATATTGACATAATATGTTAAGTATTGATTAAAATCACCCATCATTATGTGCACTTTGTATTTTGTAAAAGTTTTCTTATTTTTAAATTCATCTATAGTAACACTGGTAACTACTCCGTCAATAATGTCCCATTTTTTTGTAGTGTACGTTCATGAAACAGTCCCATAAAAACAGGTATTCCACCTAAAAAGTCTTGATTCAAGTAATAACTATGTTCCCTTCTGTTCAATTAATCACGAGAAGTGAGTAAATTTACGTTTGCGAGTCGCCGCTAAAAGTTTAAAACGTCATATTGTTTCGTCTAATCCGTTACTGACAATTTTTACACAATTTGTCAAAGATCCTGCAAATGGCATATATCCATGTACACGACAAAGCGAAGTTACGCACATCCAGTCAACCGTTTATACTTCATGAATTAAAAGAAGATGTATTGAATTTTATGTTGTTTATGAAAATGAAAGATGAAGATTTAACGTTACATATACATAACCAAGCTATCCAAATAGCGAATATCTTTTATTTATCTATTTTAAGAATCAATAATACATTTGTAACGTGGTAAACAAATATAAAATACAATCGTACAAATTAAGGATCATATATAATCAAAACTCTTTTTAATAAATACGTTTCTCAATTAACATTTCTTTAAAAATTTGCCCTTGACTTTTCTGCTTTTAGATGTTGACCTCTCTTCCTCAACTCACTATGCGTAGTGTTACCACTCATTAACTAAAACTTCAATATCTATGAGAGAGGGTACTACGACTGAAACATAGCCTCTAATAACGTCAGCATCGGTGGTTCTTCACAAATAGAGTGGCACGGACTAACTGGCAATTAATGAATACATATACAGCGCATAAATTAATTAATTAATTCTCATTTCAAGCAATTAGAACTACTAGATGAAACAAACAGAAGAGAAGATGCTAAAATCTTCAAATTTTATCTCATAAATATAGAAGTAATTCGTCCACCCTCGACCAGAAAATGCATCGAAAGAAATTTCTAATGTAGAACTTGATTGTAAAATATTTACTACCACAAGATATCGTATTGTTGGTTAGTCCCAAACCTCGAGGGCGAATCGAAATAAAATGGTCAGATTCCTCATTCAGAAAAGAGGAGTCTTTTAAAAACAAATTTTGCCAGTAATTGAAATAAAACCAGCGTGGACTCGATCTAAAAGAAAGAACATTGTTTTCGACGTCGGACGTTCTTGTTCATTAGCGATTCCGATTTGGGCGCTGCGTCCGAGGGCAGTGATGAATAATCAATTATGACAGGCAGTTATTTCCCTACTTTTTACTGGAGGGGATATATTTTCCAAACATCGCTGTCGTATTATCGAGACGATATTCTGTTGATTCTCGTGAACTGTAGCTCATTCTAAGTATTAAGATCCTCTTATTTTGTAAATATACAACTAATGTACAAGGAAAGTATTGGAAAATGTAAATATCAACAAATATAATTATAGTATCGAGTTTCTTTCTGTTCAGAAAAAGATACTTTTTCGTGAAGAATATAATTTATTAATATTTGAATGCAATTGCTGTTTATTAATTTCTTATATCAATTTTTGACGATAAAATGAAGAAAAAGAATTTCCATTTTACCATAATGTGACTTTTACAATCATTTTCTTTCCGTTTCTGTATGTAGCATTGCTGTATGAAAGCGGGTTTTATTAAATAAATAAGACAAAAATTCATTTTTAGTCAAAACATACGATTTATTACATGTGTTTCATAATTGAGAGAACTTGAAAAATTTGCCATTTTGTATTTGTAATAGATTAGAAAACTTGTCCTGCATACGAGACACACATTCCAACGTCTCATGACCACAATTAACAGTTTTTTGTTAAAAATTGTATTTGATTTTTTAAATATATATTTCATATTGTTGCTAAATGTATAGTGAATGTAATGATATCGTGTTATTCTAAAAAACATTAGAACAACAAATACAAAAATATAAATGCAAAAATGTGAAAACATCCCAGTCTACCTATTAAATGGTTGAATAAACTCTCGTGCATTACAGAATTTGACAACTATAAAACTTCAGAAGTCATTTAACTGCTTGCTGATCTGGAGGAAAACCTCATTATGTCAACTAGAAAAGAATTGAAATTTCAAGACGCCAGTCATGTTTAAAAATTGCAAAAATGACGGTGATACTATTTTGATTGTAGTTTGGTATTGACTCTGCACATACTATTGCATAGATTGTTGAAAAACTCATTGTCTCACTCGTCTTTCAAACTACGTGCCTGAAACTGAAGCGGCTGGGTTTCTACGCAACAGAGAACTTATCAAAGAAGATTTATTATGTCTGTATTTTCGTTTCGGCCAACGAAGGACCACGATGACGAGTAAGGCTCATTTCTGTACGAGTTTACTTACTAGACACATCGTACCTTTTTGGGGGAACAGCGTCTAGACAGTCTAGATTGCTGTATCCGAGTATTACAACTACGGTTGTTAGCCGCAGAGGATGGAATTTTCATAAGTCACAGCTATCTGAACTGAGACATGAATATGAAAAGCTACAAATTTTATCTTGCCCTGTCCGGGTGGCTTGGTGACGAGCAATCACGCTGACACCGTGGCCACGACGGGGACAGAAGATTTATTAATATTTAACTTCTTAATTTTCATTAATGTTTAAATTTTGTACCAAAATTTTCAAGAAAAAATGTCACTTATTTAATCAAAAAGGACTACACAATATATATGAAAATTTCTGCTTAAGTAATTTTTTCATGCGTAATAGTTTCATGCATGCAAAATCGGTTGTAATAAAAGAGTGGTTTCAGAGAAAGTGGGTCCTAAATATTAAAAAAAAACTTCTTTCGGGAAAATAACACTAAATATTCACATTGTACCCAGTACGCGAAAGAAAAATGATCGAACTGCTGTGTCTTGTTTCTGAGGACTGAGGAGAGAGCAGCGTTGTACTGCATAGTTTCGTGTGTATGCGAGTAGGTTACAATATTTCGAAACCTCATTTATGATACGTTTGATTTTGAGAAGCTTCGTGTGTCGTATTTTGTTACATAGGGGCAGGAAAGGTGCTAAACTCACTCCGTAGACTGTAGCGGTGACAATAAATAATTTTTAAAGGACGTAGCTACGTAAGATAGATTCCTGTAGAAACGTGGATGAGGTATCATACTAACAAATATAGAATCAGAAGATTTATTAATTTTATTTGATGCCTAAAAAAACAAGTACAGAGCAAAGCAACAATTCGAATTTTATTATAATTTTGTGAGTATGAAATAGATGTGACTTTCGACATTGTGCATTATAATGCGAAGTTTCATTCGTATTTCACTTGCGGTCTATCAGTATTGAAATAGAACTCAGAAACATCAATTTTGTTCGTTGGTGCACACTNGTATAAGAGACAGCTTCATTTTTGATTCGTTATGTTTTCAGTGCTTGTGATCTAGGCCCTAATTTCGCCAACGTTTGGCCTCGTTATCTCCATCAGCCTGCAAACTGTTGGAATAACGAGCAGAACATGAAAAGCGAACTCATTCAACTATCCATGTGTTTTGATTAAGGGTTGTTACCTTGACTCACACGTCACTGCGGACTAATATATTCCGTTGACCACATCTAAAATTATTACTCGTAAATATAATTTTCATCTACGGTATTTAGGAGTTATTAATTGAATATGATGGCAATTTTGCGACCTGTAGCTGTAGTCGACTTTTTACGATGGAAGCTCTAAAATTCATTTTAAAATGGCTCCGAGATGCTTAATTCGTCGTTTCCTACCTTCAGAGCTATAAACCTTTCGAGGCGAGATGTAAATACATCACTACAATCTGTTCCCTAACTGTCACATCAACTGTAAATTATTCATCTTCGGGTTGAAATTTTAATTTATGTCTGTTTACATTACCAGTGGTTTCGAGTTCATGGTTATCGAGTTGGAATGAAAATAGGGCTATTGGTAATAAATGTGATTTTTATTTTGACTTTCTCTTTGTACGTGGGTAATAATTTAACTTTCTCGTTTCCAAACTTCACCTGCACGAAAGTAATCACTTCTGGCAAACATTCCCACTTTCTCGGCATTGATCATTGTTCATTTTATTTGTACAATATTCTTCTTCGAAATCCTCACGAGTCAAAATCGGTTCTTGTGTTTAGGATTATTGTCATAGAAACCCCAAAAGTGGAAGGTATTAGTTTTGACTACAAGGTGATTCAAGGTAACGAACCTTTATTAAATATGTTTTTGGGAGCATTTGTTCACGGAGAATGCCGAAAAATAGTCCTAAAATGTAACGAGGAATTTTTTTCGACTATCAAATTATCAAATATAATTAAAAGGCTGCTACATGTTAATGGTCAATCCGAATATTTTGCATACAACACTGACAATCCAAATATTAATTTCTTTGTTTCTCACTATTTCGCTATATCTAAAGGCGCCACGTAATGTTTCACGAAATAAATAAAATTGTAAATTGGACGAAGATCGATTAAAAGTGTTACAATATAAATCATTTGAATAATACATTTTTGTGAATAAGGACAGTTTTGTACTTTTACGTCAGCAAAATTATTAAAATTATTAATATAATAATGATAAACGTGACGCAATTAACCAAGATCTGAACATTTCTCGGAAAAATATACAATTAGAATAACCTCTCCATTCGTTCTTCCGGAACATCTGAGGAACAGAAGTGCTTCAAAATTGTTTAAACATTTCGATACATTTAATCCCTCAATCTGTTTATTCAATTATATCAATGCCAATTTTACAGCTTCGATCATTCAAATTCGTTTTTGACAAATTTTATAAAAATTATTGCATTGACATACTGACGTACAAGATATAAATTTTACGCTACACAAACCTCAGATTTAAATAAAAATTGATTTGAAAGCAGAGTATTGGAGACAATAGTCATAAGTCAGTTTTTTTTCACTCGGATTGTTTTGGAATCAGATTGTTTTATTTTGTGTGAGTAACTGAATAGAAGGAAATACGAAATGATTCTATCTCCTCAGTCACATTGTGGAAGAGCTAAACGGTTATTTTCACGTCAAAAGTCAATGCGCCAATCTGCATCCCTCTGAACATTTCTGCATCCATTGAAAAAGGTATTTCAGTGTCAAAACCCACCGTGCACAAGCGAGAACAAATGACGTCGATTAAGTACAGGCAATTAGTCAACTCCATGACGTCCTGCGAGGATTTTAGCCCTGACTGGAAAGTTATTCAGTCTCGAATTCCATTGTATATTTCAATGATACCTATATGTCAATACGTGTAGCGTGTCCAACTGTGAACTTTTACAAAGGTCATAGAATCGTATTTGTTGTGCGACTGCTTCTGATTCTGAGTACGATCGGATATTTATTATACTTCATTCATGGTTTGTATAAGTTATTAAAATTCCAAGAGAAAATTGCTGAAAAAGAATTATTCCATTAAGCCAAATAACCAACTGACAGTGGCAGATCTAGAAGGTAGTCAGGGAGGGGGGGGGGGGTAACCGGGAAGGGATCTAGGAGCATTAGTGTTTGAAAATCATGGTTGTACAAAATATTATTTTTTATATAAAATACATCGATTCATCAAATAGATAATCAACAATTAACAATATTAAATGATAACCTAATTTATTAATTATTTAAAGTGGTAAAATCCTTATCTGTTAAAAGTTCAGGTTTAATTGATGAGGGGGTTGGTATAACCCCCATAGCCCCCCCATAGATCCGTCACTGCAGACGAGTACCCTTGATTTCGAAATTAAAGTATACAAGCTTACAAAATTGAAGTATTTTAGTTCAAATACATTTTACTTTAAAAACGCGCGTTTGGGAAGCAAACCTAAGAATGATGTTTCATTGTTCAGGAATATGATAGTAAATTAAAATTAAGATCGCAATGAAATATACTGATTGGAATGGGAGTATGTTTTGCCCTATGTAAACAAGAGCGTATGGAGAATTCTGTGTTAGAAGATTTTCTCTTCTCTGCGTCTGCACTATCTTTAAAGGCGGGGAGATTATTATCACCGCTTTATTCAAGAAACACTTTGGTAAGTTTTAAGCGTGCTATGGTCATCTACACAATGCAACTTTTCTTACGAGTTTACCTTTGCACCTTAACACACAAATTGCGGTCTATGTGCCGGAGAAACCTTGTCACATCGTCTCTAGAATCTGCAAATATTATCTTGAATTGATCTAAAATCTTGAAAATTCGCTGTTATCGTCACTTGCGAAATGTAGTTTGAAGTTAACTATAATAATAATAATAAATTTTACTGTCAAAAACTCACTTGCAAACTGTGTATGCCCACGTGGGGATTAATAAACTAAATTATTCTGGTACCTATTCCATCCATCAATTCCGATCAACATCCCAAGGGCTATGGCAGATTTAATTTAAATATATTTATAAATTTAGTATTAATAATAACGTTCATTTGTTATTCAAAAACAAATAATAGATATTAAATGCAATAAAGTATCGAGATTAATAATAATAAAAGTATTGTTGGCATCCCCTCCTATGTAAAAATCCGCCTCTACCAGAAAACTGGAGAAATACCCTCGCCAGAATGGATATAATAAGATTGTAAAAGTCCATTTACTCTCTCTCTCTCTATTTATTCTGGTTGATCCCGCAGTTGACATGCATATACCAATTTATTATTAAAAATGACGTCACCCACGAAGCCCATCCTCCAACCCTTACCATTCCTCCGTGACCGCTCCCGTAACGGTAACCCAAGTAGCAGCAAGCCCTCCCCGTCGGTCACCGCCCTTGCCCGTCGCGTTGCCACCCGCACCACCCGATGCAGTGTAGTGTTGGGGCGGGCGGGCGGCTCGGCGCCGCACGGGCCCGCCTGACCGGCGCCTCTGCGGGTGCGCGAAGGGTTGGCGGCGGGGCGCGGGCGGCGAGAGAGCCAGCGAGAGGGTCCCCGCGCAGAGAACGACGGCGACGGTGGAGGCGGCCGCGACGTCGACGTCGAGTCGCCATGGAAACACGTCGCTAGCTCCTGCTGACGGCCGCTGGAACACCGCTACGGCGGCCGTGTTCGTCGCTCGCGGCTCCTGGAGCGGCGGAGAAGACGGGGACGGCGGCGCTGCGGCGTGGCGGCACGGCACCGGCGTGCCATGTTGCACACTGTTTGCGCAGGATTGGCATGCAAAGTAAAATTGAATCCAAACAGGGGAAGCCATTGCTGCAGGCTACGTGTTTGCATTTCTTGTCGAGCAGCCGAGCGACCGACCGATGGCGACGCCTCCGATGCCTTGCGACGCCCAAACCCCGTCTCTCCACAGGGGGCAGACGCCACCGTCGACATTTCCTTGCAAAGGACTTTGTGTGCCACGCGGTACTCTTTTCGGTATACTTATCGTTCTTTAAATGATACTTTTTATTCAAATCCTATTTGCTGAAAGGATTTATTAGAAAACTGAGTGGAGTGCCAATAACAGTAAAAATTTATTAGAATGGGATTGTATTTATTTATCGTATGTAGTTATCAAAGTACAAATACATCAATATATCGTATATGTAAGATAAAATAAGTAAAATGAGGTAAACACAAATATATAAACAATTTTACTCATTTAAATTGATTGACAGACTTGCGAGTTCAAGTTTTCCATTCATTTCACATCTGAGAGGGTGGAGTTCGCGATTCTTGAATGGGTTTCTGGTGTGAGCCGTACGGATTGTGTCATAGGATATGAGAAATTATTCTGTACATCATCATCACACTGAGATGTATCTCGAAATCACCAACCATGCATCATTTCTCCCCAGCGTTCGTATCCAGTAAGATCAGTTAAAATTACTCAGTTTCTTCGGGACAAACCTGCATCAGGAAGAACCGGCACCAGGCTTGATACCTCAATAGTGATCAGCTAGATTAGAATAGGGCCATTCACTTTGTCCTTTTTAATTTGTACAAAACCTCATTTTTCAAAATCTTGGGCTGTCGTACAAGGGACTGCATACTATGGTTGTTGAATGGAATATCTAATCGTATTGTGAAGTCGGTGTTAGCGACCATTTCAGATCATTCCCTGAGTGCAGCTGCCTATCGTCGAGGATGCGGAGGAGCAATGTCGCAGAGAACAGGAGGTCATGGTGTTGGTTTTATTGCCCCAAAGATAATTCTCATAGTGTTGCTAAGTTTAGTATCACCTTTAGTTGTGACTGCGAGACAGAACAGCAGTAGTAAACCAAGGAAACTCCTGAGACCCTCAATGTTTGCGCGTCGGCACCCCAGCTGGTATTGGCCAGTTTCTGGATGATATTTCCGGTGCGGATTTTTATGGCGGTTTCTTGCAGTTTGAATGTTAAAGATCTATCCAGTATCACGCCGAGACATCTCGTTTTTGGTTTTGTATCGTCTTTTACGTGAACTTAATATCCAAGGAGTTTGTAGATTGCAGGTTATTATGTTTCAAAAGCAGTTACTTAATTTTAGTAGGGTCTGGGATTCCCCTGCGAGAGCTAAACTATTCATTAGCTTCATATTTAGGTTAAGCATAAGTTCGCACTCTTGAAAGATGCTTGCTTATTCGCCAGGGCCGTATCATCCACGTAACACGTTCTGGCGTTTGTCCCTGGTGAGTCACATACGTGCAGGCTCAATAAGAAAGGAAACAAATACGTAACTTTGTAATAAACCAATATTGAGAGTAGCTGTTTGGATTTTCTTTCCGTATAGATGCACTTCATAACTCCTATTACTTAGCAGTTGGTTTAGAAAGTTGTGTAGGGTCCAACATCTCTAATAATCACCAACATCTTGAACAATCGACCATGTTTCCATACCGTATCACGAGCCGGTCTGAAGTCTATAAATAGCTGTTTTGTGTCTTTCATCAAATCCCTTCTCTCTAAGTGCAGATACGTGGTCTGAGCAGCTTCGTTTTGCACGGAATCCTACTTACTCGAATAGTACTGTTTCGTTTATGATTTATGATGCAGTTATTTAAAATCCTTTCTAAAAATTTCAGGCAAATGTATAGAAGAGCAATGAGATGGAAATGCCCAATCTTATTCTGTGTTTTTCCAGGTTTTAAAATTGCCAAAATTTTAACTTTTACGAAAAGTTTGGGTAGTCTACCTTTGTCTAATATATTGTTGAAAACATTTTTAACCAATTAATGAAGTGTTTCCAAACGTTTGATCAGTTGCGGGTACATATCATCTAGGCCTTCTAACTTCTTACTTTTTTATACGAAAAATGGCCACTTTAAGCTCTTCTATGGTACAAGGTGCTACCCGTTGTGTTCTTTAAAGTGCTTGTTGTTGTCGTCGTCGTCGGGGTTCAAGTTGTATTTTTAACGTTTCTCGACGTTTCTTTACTCAGAGGATCTCTAGGTGATTTATCTAATATGTCTGCTATAGCATTCTAATGAGGTATACAGTTACTTTTTTTTGGAGACTGTGTATGCTAAATTCAAGAACATAGAAATCTCTTAGATTGCGGTGAACCTCACCGCCAGGTAACAGATTAATCATGTTACGTCGAATGAAAATGGGAGACGGGACCGGGGTTCGAACCCGGGACCTTGAGCTCTGCGCGCTCATGCGCCTACCGACTGCGCCATCCCGTTCGCCACCCGGGCCCATCTACCATTCTCATTCAACTTGTGAAACCCAAAGACCTCTGAGGTGGTCTCGTAGAGACTAAACTCCTCATCTGAGGCGACTCCCTTAGGAAGTACTTTATTTGGGTAGTATTTTTCCATTTCTGGTTCACAAACATAGAAATCTCTTAGATTGCGGTGAACCTCACCGCCAGGTAACAGATTAATCATGTTACGTCGAATGAAAATGGGAGACGGGACCGGGGTT
>NNCF01126075.1:94451-108110 GCA_002313205.1 Laupala kohalensis | reverse complement strand
TGAGCACGCAGAGCTCAAGGTCCCGGGTCCCATTTTCATTCGACGTAACATGATAAATTCAAGAATTTTAAGACGGGATCGAACTTTGGGACTGGATTTTCTGAAGTCTATATTCTCTTTGATTTACCTCCAATTTTCTCGTTTGCCAATTTCCAGGGATTGCAGTAGTTCTAATCGTGCCTCATTATCTCCAGTTGGCTCAAATTGTTTGTAGAGTCACTCCGTTTCCTTATTCTCTCCCGGGGTGTATTCTTCCCTAAATCTTCGTGGTATTGTTTTCTTGTGAGCAGAGATGTGGATCCCTATAAACCGTTCATAATTATCTATTGTTGGCTTCATCTACCACACAATAACATCCTTCTTTTGGAAAGGCGTCGCAGTTTCAAGATTCCATCTGTTTTGGACTGATTTTACAAGAGTAATTTGAGTCGCAATATATACGAGTGACAGGTCTATTTTTACTACGTAGGAAATTGCCTATATCTATTTGATTTTTAAGGGCTCTAATGACCTTGCCGTTGACGAGCCCTAAAACCCCACAAAAAAATCTGATTTGGTGGATATACTCTGCAACAATGGTCTTTATTAACAATACAAATATCAGGGTTATATCTGCGTTATCTTTTACGTCGACCAAACGGTGGCAGATTCTTTAGCACAAAAAATAGTAGCAAAAGTTCTATGTCATTCCGTCGACCATGTTTCGGCCATTGTAACCGATATTACACTATCTCGTCAAGTTTTGATGGCTATTAAAATCGCCCATAAATTCGTAGTATTTTGTACCGAGAAGGATTTTGTTTGTTCATAGGATGTCTGGAGGTACATATATATTAATTATTATAAGATTGCATTTATATTACAAATACACTTTAACAGATTTATTATAAGATTGCATTTATATTACAAATACACTTTAACAGTGAAGCTAACTTTAACAGATAACCAGTTATATTATAAGTAGGCGAACCGTAATTCTCGTGGTGTATAACGCCTGCACTGAGATATCCACTTCTTCGCATGATATCCTCCTCATTACCGATGAGAGTGTCGTGCATAACTATAACATTATAGTTATTCGTATATGCAATATTGGCTGGGATGTCGAACTGGCACTTATTTGTCCCTTTTATATTATATTGTAATACACGAAAGGAAGGGTCGATGTATCTTGTCTTTGGACTCTGTTTAGACACATTAAAGTTTAATACGTTTTCCATTGTCACTGACACTTCTTAGACGTGAGATGCGTTTTCTCTTTACAGCAAAAGGAGTAACACACTTTAATTTACCTTATAGTTCTATAGAGAATCTTCAGGAGGAATTTTGAAAATGAGATCAAATTTGATCCTTAAATATATATCCAGATAAAAACTGTACCAATAAAGCTGTTATTAAAATTATTGCCCAGTTGTTTCAATTCTTCAAAAAGTTCGATTGATGAACTGAATATTAAATTAATAAACATAACTGTATTAATATTAGATTAATAAACTAAATAAACATAAATAAATCATAAAAATGAGTCAGAAAGCTGAATCCGGTACGTGGAAAAAATGACGTCATGATGGACCAAGATCAGTCGAGTCATACCGTGTCGGTTAAAATGTACTCGAAGTTAATCCTTAATATAAAATGTATTACATGGTGTAGTGGTTAGAGAACGCTCAGTTTTTAGTACGAGTGGATTTGACTATTAAATAGAAAAAAGTATTGATGTTCTATCTTAATTTCCGAGGGATATCTGCAACCCTTGTTTCGACGCTGAAGTCTCATGATGGTGTTGATCCGGCAGATCACTAACCGGAGGGTACATTTCTACTATGGAGCTGCGCAGGGGTGTGGGTGCATTCTCCACCCAGCCCACTGCTACACCCCTCTGCACGACCTCCGAACGCCGATTCGTCCGCCCGCACCTCCTCGTGTTGATGGTCGGCTTTAACCGACTGGCGATCCCGCTAGCGGATCAAAGGAAATCGAATGAAAGTCAAGATGTCCCGAGCTGAGTAGACTTCAAACACGCGGCAGAAGAACAGAGCGGTGGGGCGAGGGAGCCTGCGCTCTCGGCGTCGGATGGGAGAAGGATGGAGGAACGCAGGGAACGGACTCCAAAAGGAATGGCATTCAAACGATAAAAAGACACGTCGAGACATGCGAATTAGAAAGAAAGAGGGCATCACATAAGAAAGAAGAGAATGTAGATCTACGGAGGATGTGAACATTTGAGATAAAAGGGGAAAGAGATTAATGAGTAAGCTAAGGTCCACCGCATAAGAACAAATAAGGTAGAAAGAGGAAGATAATTCTCTGAAAGACGACTTTAGCATTCTACATTTCCGGTGACGTGATGCATAACAATTAAATAACAATACGGAAAAGAGAGAATCATAGTCAAAAAATAGACAGGAATAAAAAGAGGAATTTACAGATTGAGACGAGTGCAAAGAAAGAAGGTTGAGTGGATTTGGGAAGCGTGTTAAATAAATAAAAACCACATCTGAAGGGGAAAGGTGAGAAAACAATAAACTCTCAAAAAGTTAACTTTAAAAGAATCAAAGATATCTAAATGTCATTCGGAGGAGACTTAAATGAAAAATAGGGTAAAAGCTAAAGGAATGTTAAAATTAGGTTAAGCATTACATGGCAGTAATAGTTATTGTGTGAGCGTCTGCTAGATATGATCTTCTTCAAACACCGATAATGAATATTCTTCCCTTTTCGATATGCTATCGACACTTGATATTGGAAAAGGGTCGGATTCAAAATCAAATAAGAAAATCTGATATATAAGAGAAATAATGTGCCAGAAGGAAAAATTCGGGTAGGTGGACTGGGCGAGGGAAAAAGGAGAATAGGAGTCGCAGGGAACGGAGAAAAGGAATGCAAAGAAGAACGAGGAAATATGGGAGAGAGAGAGAACGCCCTGGGTTTCGGATGATGCTCTGCGGACGCAAAAGTCGATTCTTCGCGTAACGAAGTGGACGTTTTTGACGTGCAATATTTATTGAGAAATATTGAGTTTTATTTCCGGCTAACGGAAATTCAATCTGACGACCCTCCTATTATGTGGAGCAATATGATCCTGATATATCTGAGATGTATCATCCATTTGAAACATTTTCCTTCGCTTTCTCCGATTTCAAAGCGACGTGCTAGCTATTAATCAAGTGCTCTTGATACAGCAAAATGAAGTAATTTATTGGAATCATTCCATTACTTAAATTTTTGATAAATAAATATTTCCTTTTTATATTTCACTGACTGAAAATATTGCAAATTACCTTTTTCCACTCAGTTTGACAGTAATCTTGATTCTCAGATTAAAAAGGAATGGTTTGTGACAAAGAACATCCGCAGAGGTTCATATCATTTTCCTTAATTGTGCAAATATTTCTTCCGTGTGTCTACAACGGAACTTGTCCTAACTTTCAACTAGGAAAATATCGCGACGTGCCGGGTGTAGAACCGGGGGCTCTGCTTTTATCACTGAAGTGATAGCCATACGTTTGTCATCCACAACTGTACCATTTCCATTCAGGCCAAGCTATTTTCACCTGTCTGAAAGTTATCATTTTGATTGATGCTATTGTGTTCATTCATTCCTAGTGTACGATCTATGAAAATGTAACAACTTCAAGATCTGTTTAAAAGCATAATAATAAGAACAACAAAGTCTCAAAGTAGGTGAAAGTTCAACTAACATATCAATTTATTACTGTCATGAAATTCAGTTTTGGGTTTTACAGCCCCAAATATTTTTTGATTGCAAAATCTAATGTTTTTAATTCTGTAAACTATTAATTAGTGCTAATAACATTTATAAAACTGGTTCAACCTGAAAACTAAAGTTTGAAATTTCAACACCCACTTCGAAAAATCTTAATTTATTTGTATCTTGGTGATATAATACCTTATGCTTTACTTATATCTTCCACCAATGAATGCTATCTCTTGTCTATGATTTATCGTCTTTCCAGCACACACACAACACTGGAAAAAGGTTTCCCAAAAATACCAACTGGAATCAACAGCACTAATTTAATCGACAGTGATTGTACACTAAACTGCAACCAACGATTCCTCCAAACATACTTCATAGAAGAAACTGTTGAGATACATACCGGTTTTCGGTAAAATTTCTAAAACATAGCCTGAGCTTCATAAAAGAGCTCGTAGTTCCACTTGTAAAGGAATTAAAGGATTTAATATCTGTCAACCTTCCCCAAAATTCCACAAGTATTATTGAGATTTTTTTCTAATAGGTATTCTGAGTGCGAACATCGCTGCCACCAAGAGTTGTGACCGAACGCAGTAGTTTTTTAAAAGTGAGTTTTCCTAACTTGAAATCCACCAGCCTCCTTTTTAAGGTTACCATTATGTCAGGATCAGTATATTGTCTTATTGGGTCTTAAGGACTCGCCAACAATAAACGTATCCCCTAATTTATTACATTAAATAAATAAACTTTATTGTCAAAAAGCAGTTGCAAACTGCGTATGGCCGCGTGCGGGATAATAAACTAAGTTACTCGTGGAAACAAGTAAGGGACCACCCCATCAATTCCGACCATGGATCCAAGGGCAGTGACATTAAATAATTATAATTTTTAAAAACTCAAATAGTTCTGATGTCAATTTATTATTCATAGAATTGTAGATACATTGAGCAGTCAAAATTCGAAATTAATAATACCAAAAGTGTGGTATGACATTCCCACCTATGTAAATCCGCCACTACCCGAAGGAAAACCGGAGAAAAACCCGGACCAGGATGGGGCTATAGAGATAATGTATACAATCTTGTGAAGGTTGCGTACAATTAAAAATAAACTATTACAAATAAAAAAGATAAAAAATACCATGCATGGAAAAAGGAATTTGATCGTTATCTAAATTACTATAACTATGGCGTGACAAAATATAAGAGAAATTAATATCACTTACAAAATCCGGAAACATATGAAATACAATATTTATTGTTAAATTGAATCTCTCATTAACTTACTTTATGAAAATCAGTAAATGTTTTCACATAATAGAAGCAATAGAGCATTCCTAAATTTAGAACCGCGGATTTCAAGAGATTCAATTTATAAATATCTTTTATATTTTTTGGAAGGAAATTATACAAAATTATTCCTGAATAATATGGGTCTTTTAGGCAAAGAGTGGGTGACGCAGCAGGGCGATGAATACAGCTTTATTACGAGTGTTGTGCTTATGAACTGGACTGTTTCTTTTAAAGCAGGCGTGGGATTTCAATAATCCTGTCTTAACAAACACGACTACTTCATAAATGTATATGCATGGGAGAGTGAGAACATTTAATTCTTTATATAAAGGTTTACATGACTTTCAGATGTGAGATTTACAGATAATCCGAACTATCGTCTTTTGGATATAAAAAGTTTAAATGCTCTGAACGGATTGGCCGCAAAAGATAATTCCGTATCGTAAACGAGAATAGACATTTGCGAAATACAAGCAGTGAGAAACGTGTTGACTTACAACGTTGACTAGAATTCGGAATACATAGCTCAATTTCCTTAGTTTGGAATTCAAATTATCAATGTGACAATTCCATTTGAGACTGTCCTGGTTATGGAGTCCCAATTATTTGGTTAACTTGACAGTTCCTTTTCGGGAGGGGGGGGTTCCGTTTATCGATAGTGATGAAGGATGAAGAGATTTTGTTACACTATTGAGAAATGACATGGTTACAGTTTTATCAGTATGAACAATGAGACGATTTGAATGAGACCAAGACGAGAGGTTAGATGGAACTTTTTGCGCATTGACATGTTTACATAGTAAATTAGTGTCATCAGCAAAGAGCACCATTTTCCAATCAGGTGTGGTTGATGACAAGTCGTTTACGTACAGTAAAAGGAGGATAGGGCCTAAATTTGAACCTTCAGGAACTCCACAAGTAATTGACTTTGTTTTAGAAAGATAAGACACTTTACCATTACTCAATTCCTAGTTAATTCCAGAGTTTGAAAAAACCCAGCGACAGTTATAAAACAGTTTCAATAAAGTCTGCATGCAGAAACTGGCAGGACGTAAAGATATTATTCTCATCGTTAAACCTTGCTCTCTTTGCCATTACTCTACCGCTATTCAGAACCACCAAAAACGCATTAATTTTTATCGGTGGCGGACCCGATTGAAAGGTGTTTGCTTCTTATTTGTAGCATAATTATTAATCACAACTGAACTCGTAAATTCTATTTACCCCGAATGAAGTATGCTGGCAGAGAAACCAACAAAACGATGCAAAACATAATGAGATAATGAAGAACATAGCACTTCGCTATATTTCTAAAATGAGTGTCTTAGATTTAAACTCTTCTCACATATTTAATACAACTTATATGAATCTCTTTGAATCATGCGTACGTTTTATTTTCAAAAACATCAGATATTTTGGAAATAGTATTATGAGCACTCATTATGTATGTTATTATATTAATATTTTCAATTATATCTCACTCAAACCCAGCAATAAAGAATTGAATAACATATTTCATTTGCAGTTGTTTCAAGAGGTTCAGCATTTTTGAAAAATATTATAGAACGGTTTTTCAGACAAAGCACATGGTCTTAGGAATAAAATGGGTATTAAGTGTGTTCTAGTATCTGACCTACCAAATCGTATTTCTTTCACATGAACTAGTTGGCGAATACGTGCACATCCCATGGGACATGGCACCATGCTGTACGCACAGGTGAATGGGTGGAGTAGTGGTCAAACCCCCTGCGATCAGAGCAAACGGGATTTTTTGACTTTTCTCGTATTAATTCCAATTCAACCATTGTAATAAAAAAATGTCTGCGAAGTATTGAACAGTTTTAAAAAGACTTATAACCCTTCTCCTACGCACCCGAAGCAGTAGGAGGAAATCTACAATGCGGGTTGCGTACCCCGCACTTGACATTATATTGATTTGTACAATAAATACGTTTGTCCTCACTCCTTTGCATGATTACGTTCTTCAGGAGTAGAGAACTTGAACTTAAGATACGTCCCGGATAAATGAAAATGTTGGACCCATTCCCATTCTTCTAGATATACAAATAATAACTCCTTCAATTAATCGAACTGTTAAGAAAATCGTAAACAATTAAGCGACTTTAGAGTTCCAGTACTGGAATGTACAACTCACGTAATGGTCATGTTCATTTTTGAATTCTTATCATGATAGAATTTGTTTAAAAGAATATATAGCATGGTCTCGTGTAGTATTGTATTGTGATATGTAAAATGCGTTAAGTGTTGTGATATACAGAGTATAAATGTAGGTCAAATGATATGGTATTCAGGTAAAATCAAATTCACTAATATATACAATAGACAGTATTATTGTTTATTTGAGAATTATGCACTCAATATTGCTCATGACTACATTTTGCTAGAAGTTTGAAATTTACAAATTTGTTTTATCTATATAATTTTTCATTCCCAGGTTTTTGTTATAATAAATACACTAACGGTTCAATTTTAACAAATTTTGTGTCGTGTAATACTATTTGATTGTTGATATATCAGATAAAAATTGAATAAGAAGCGAAATCGCACGACACCCACAAATTCTTTTTTAGTCCTGTTCCAGTTTGGGTTTCTTATTAAGACATATCGCTCCATGGATGCAAACAAACATTTAATCGCGTACAAACTTTAGAGTTGACTTCATGAAACGCATTTTCTTCACAAGTACAATTTAGTGCTAGAATTATATATCTGAGAATCCATTTCTCGCAAAGAGACACCAGATTCTGTTTAAACGCAAAGCACGAGTCTCCTGAAATCTCTTGCTGCCGAACAAATGAGCAGCATGCTAATTCGTCACGAAGTAAAAGAGTAATCAAGCAAACCAATTATATTTCGGAATGAGATTATTACTTGGGAGGGCCATTGGTGTAATGGTTAGTGGTGTAATCACATCCGAGAACAGCGATTTAAATCTCGACAGGAAGAGAGTTGGCACCCTCTTCACTCCCCTGATATGGAGATCGAGGCACCATGCAGCTAACTACATGATTCTGTAAGGGTCACATGATTTGAATTGTTTTATTCATAAAACCTTCTTTTCTCTGGAAACGAAGCGCCCACTCGTGTGTGCGCGTGGCTGGACACGTGGCACCTCTCCCGCGCGCGCCGTTTCCCAGAAGGCCATTTTCGATTATCGTGGTGGACTGAGCGCGCGCCACTACTACTCTTGGCTTGATCTCCTCCGGCGCAAGAGCAGCACGTCTTCAGCTCGGGCTCGGCCACTTCACCTGCCCGGCTGCGGTTCACTGCTCCTCCAACGCGTCCAAAACAATTTCCAAAAACAGCCCGATCTTCGTGTATCGTCGTATGTGATACGCAGTGGATTTATTGTTCGGGAGAATTTTCAAGAGGAAGAAAGGAGAAAGAACCGGTTGAGATTTGAGAATTGATTCGAAAACATTGTTTCTTTTCGAGATATGGTTGTGTCACGAAGATCTAAACTACATGCGTTTCCAATAACTGATCTCCATCGTAAAGGTGGAAATCTTTATTTCTTAGAAATTCGGATTCTCAAAGATCGCAGGTCTAGTGGCACTCAACGTATTTTTAATAAAATAAAATAAAAAGTGAGGTGCCTGTCTCTCTTAAGATATGACGGGACATTGTTGACGTTCTCTCAAATGTGCGTGTGTCCGTTCCTTGAAAATACAGGTATTATTGCATCTCAAGTAATATCTTAGTTAGCAGTTCGTGTTGTTCAATGTCCTTCTAAGAAGCAAAAAGCTGGAAAATAATTCTTCCATCTGCCCTGAGCGCGAGGGTATTTGTGCAATGTGGAAAATTTCATAGTGGCTGGCGTATTTTAGGAAAGATGGCGATAGCATGTGTTTGCAGGCTGTGACCTGCAATTGAATCAAACCGAGGACCCATGGCGGTGCACGTCGAGAGCACTCCGCTCGCGTCTTCACCTCCCACGCATCCCTCCGCGAGAGCGTGAAAGGAGCGGGGAGAGGAGGGAGCTCCAACCACCGCCGCCGTCTTCGTCCAGTCCAGCTTTGTTTCCGCGGGGTTCAAGTGGAAACAGATGGATGCGCATTACATTCAGAACATAACCATATTTCGCCGCGAGCGAACCTAAGGCGGCAGACAGAACAACCGCAGGGTAATGGCCAACACCCGGCGAACGACTCACGCGGGCCGTGGCGGGGTGAGGAAGCGGCGGGATAGAAGCGCGGCGGGGTGCACTGGGCGGGACGCGGTCGGGGGCGCCGCGCCATCATTTACACAGCTTCCTCATTATAACAGACCGCTAGCGCCGTGCTCCCGAACAACGAACGCCGAACAATGGACTCATTTGCGGCGAGAATCGCCTCACGGCGGCATGCAAGACGCCGATCCATCGCCGCCGGTCGCAGCCGCCCCGCGCCTCCGGCCCCGCGCACGTGGGGAATGGCGGGGCAGGTCTTGGGCGATAGAGAGTGAACGAGGGGCGAGGAGGGTCTTAGCCGCAATGCTCGCAGTGGAGCCCCATGCCGCCACCGGGCTGGGAGCGGAGCACGCCATGCGCGTGAGGTGCTGGGGGCCTGTCAGAAGCCTGCGTACTGCCGTTCCTCCCACGCACAACATATCTCTTCTCTTGAGGTGTGCGCCACCCGCTGGTCATCACGATGATCAGGCCTCGAAGGGAGCACATGTTGGGTTCCGTCGCGTTCAGGCGTTCCTCAAGGTGCCGTTCTTAGAGCTGTGAACTTCACCACGGGTATGAATTGAGGATCCCATCATGCTATTAATTGATTTACTTCGCGAAACTTCGAGGTATTTAATCAGGAGGGAAATATTTCAACGTGTTCCTTTCCATACAGGTTAATTATAACCCGATACTATTTCCTCTTAAATGTTCCCTAACTAATCGCCACAAATTGTATTGCTGATCCTTTTTTTATTTCTCCCAGAATATGGTTTAGTATATAACCTGTGCTATGAAATTCATTGAAAAAATTATTCACGGCCTAGTAATTTCTCCTCAATGTAAAATAGAGCTTCCTTTTGAGGGTCAATATTTCGTGGAAAGGACTGCACTGAGTGTGTCTGGAATCCAATAGAGAACATCGTGCAACACCGAGGGAACAAGAGATGCTTACACAGGTAACTTCCACGAAGATTGCGCGGAGTACGGCATGTGTGCTCTGTATCCAGGAGATCAAATACAATCTAGTCTAGTATGCTGTAAACATTTGACCTAAATGCATCCTAAGTTGAATTTTATAACACATGATATCATATTCAAATCTATCTTTTGATTAAAATGCATGCACATATTTATTAAAATAAAACGCTTATTATTTATTGTAAATACGCTGCGTTAAGTATAAAACTTTGTCACAATTTTTTTCCCGTACATCGAACAAAGACATACTCCAGGTACATAGGAGTACATGGAACAGAAATAGGAGTAGTACAGTTGCTCTAGGACAAATCACTGAATAAAGATAATAACATTTATTTACCCATTCTTATTACATATCCTATTCTCGTATGAGTATGTTATTTCCTCTGCAATCTTCGATTAGGAAAAGTAAATTATTGTAACTAATACCTCTTCGAATTCGAGGTAATTATGGCGTGAATCAAAATTTATTTTCCCAGAAGTGTTTAATTGCTTCAAGAACTTGTTTCAGATTCCTTTGAAAATGTAATTCTGGAATTTTCTTTGAATAACTAAGCATCTTTGCCATATTAATTCGTACTGTCCGTCTTCTTGTTTTGGTCAGTAATTTACAAACCCAAATCCTTTTTTTTCTTTTTTTTTGTACCACAGCAGGACCATGAAGTATGAAAATTCGTTTTCTTAATATTCTTTTGATGGTTTGCGATGCTTTATCTTGCCTTTCATCTTCGTAACACTGAATCTTTGAGTAGTTTTAGTACGTAAGCATATTTTTAGTGAAATTCTGTTAGTAAAAGGACGACGTGTATATGACTATATATTAAAGAGCTCAACTTGGTGCCATTCACAAAGATAACAATAGGGAGGTGTATACCCTAAAATTGGGATTCATTCTGCAAAGATTTTCAGCTCTTTTTTAATTTTCATTATCACCTTAACGGAAGAAAGACAATTTTATCTTTCGTTTTTTAGCGAAGCATTTCATTTTATTTCAAAAATTTAATTATGATGCTTCTTAACCTGATCTTAGAACTAGAGAGGAGTCAATTTAAAGGTTTTTCTTGTGCTATGCAGGTAAAAATTATCTTAATAATTCCATCGCCTTATTTGTTCGTTTTTACGTATCACCAGTAACTATGCTCTTATTGATTGTTTCTCGGCGTTGTTGGAATCTCGGATAATGCTCTTAAATTGTTTTGAAAGAGAACAATTGCCACAACAAGGTCTAGTGAAATTGATTATAATTCATTATGTCTCTAAATTTACTCTGGGTGATATCGATTCGCAATCCGTGAATTGTTCATTTCTTCAAATACATCTTTGTAGAATGTCTTTTATAATCGAGATATATCGAGTAATAATGAATGTGAAATATTTTAGATGTATTCTAAGCTTTTCAAATCCTACCATGAACAAATCCAGATAACTGGAACACGAAGTTTTGCACAAATAAAAAAAATTAAACAGAAAATGAAAAGAAACGTACAGCGTTAAGTAACTGCTTTCATGCAATTGACGACCTTCAAGCCTATCACTAAAATTAATTTCTCTTTATAAAATTACTATTTAAAACTTAACTTATTATTACAACAAAGTAAGTCGTAAAATTGATTTTTTCTTTTCCGTACTAAGTGATTTTCGATCCAACATTATTATAACCGACGACGTCATTCTAAATCTACCTCCAACTTTCGAATGATAGATGTTTTAGAAGTTCTGTTTTTTTCAAACTCAGACTGTGCTGTAGATGAATTGACTTGTCTACGAAGAAGTACACGTTTATATCATGGCTGATGCTGAGAAATCGGTGAACTTAAGATCCTGTAAGCCATTAGTCACCGGCCGATAGTCACTCAAGACTGCTAAGCCGCGGTAGGAACGAACTCGGTGACAATGGGTCTGATCCTTTATTGGATAATAAGGACACGCGATCTATATACCTACACCGATTATACTTCCGTGAAATTCATGTTCGGGTCAACAACATTTACGTTTACTGCAAATTTATTTTGTCTAAGGCGTTTACAACTTTTTGAGAAGTATTAAAATAATTCAAATGTGAAACGATAACTGCGTGCTCGTGTGATGATGATTTTCGTCACTTATATTCCAACACATAAAATATAAATCAAATCATCCCAATTATTATTTAATGTGTGGGATGTAAATTATTGTAGATTTATTTTATTTCAGTTTAGGCGTGTCGTTTATTTATATGCTAGATCTTCCCAACCACTTAATTCTCTCTTAAATTACTGGTCTTACTCATAGTTATTAATAAATATGGATTATAGTTCATTTCCTAAGTTTGGGAAGAGTGTTTTAATCAGTAGAAATGTCACCATATCAGTTGATGGGAATGTCGCCTGATCTCTATGATATCCCCGCTACACTCGTTGACAAATAAGGGTGTCAAAAATAAGTTTTAAGGCACATTAAGGAAACGAAATTCAATATCAATTTTTTAAAAATTAAGTGTGAAAACTTAATATGTGTACATCGCAGTTAAGACTATAATTTATGCTCAGAAATCAGTTTATATTATACCCATGAATTACACGTTCCAGTAATTTTTTTTTTCTTTTCTGCCATCTTTTCTTCGACGTCTACAAATGAAAAATTGGTTCAATACGACTGAAGAGTTTTCCATAAAAAAATCTGTCAATTTGATTTCTTCTCGTGATTCCAGGATTGCTAATGATCTATCAACCTCCTTTGAACAAAAGCTACATTGGAAAAATGACTTTTTGAGGTCAACGTTTGTAAGTAGTTCCGGAATTCGGACATGCTACTCGGTGAGATACCTCTAACCACGAGGAATATTTTTGTGAATATTTTAATTATTTCACTCACCTCTACAAGGGCACACGACAATCACCCGTCTCTATCTAACGCATGTGAACAGATACTTTGCTGTACTTTTTTCGAAGAAACGAATGTCCTTCATAAAATCTATTGGGATGTTTGTGCTTTGCCCTCAGTTTCGAGGAGATTTCACCAACGTGTAGCGTTTTTTAATTAAATTTAAATATTTTATTGTAATGGCTATTGTTAGCAATGATTATAAATAGCATAATTCGAAATAGATATGCAATTGGTTTCTCACCACTATAGTATGTTCTACTTGGCAGAAAATCGTTAGAAACAGATTCAAAAATAATTTTGCCGAAGAAACTTTATTGTAGAAACAATATTTGCTCGGAAATATGAATATTTTGTTTAATCCATTTATTTTACCACACTTCATAATGGACTTTTGCTATTTTACAAAGCATTTTTCTTGTGTTTCTTCACAATGGTTAAAAGTTAACAAAGAATGAATTATATTTTTCAGGAAAGCTCACGTTTTTCAAATAATCGTATGATTTGCAGCGTATACCAGTTGAGCTTCATCAATCTGAAATGTTCCTTTTCAGTCGCTCACAAGGATCAGATTACACTTTTGTGTATGTATTTGTAAAATTTCAGTATTTTTAATTCTATTTTTAATAATATAATAT
>NNCF01126075.1:0-94304 GCA_002313205.1 Laupala kohalensis | reverse complement strand
TATATATATTGCAACTTATATTGTACACTAATATATAATATAATATTGTCATTACTTCAAAAAAAAGCATCTAATTAAAGGTATTCTCATTTTATATCACTATACTCTTGTCTCGCTGTCATCCTAATAAACATTAAAAGATGTGATGAGAGACAATTCAATAAATAATGGGATTATAAAGCTTTTTACAATATAATGGCAGATATTATGTTTAATATTCGAAGGAACAAGACATACTGTGAAGAAATTTCTATTCAAATGTGTGTACGAATCACTTATAACTGGTCCGTGTTTCAATTTAAATCAACATCGTTCTTGTTACACTCAATTCTTCGGTAACAAATCACCACGACGCATTTTATGTAGATCATTATTAAATATTTTGTGAGTTCGGATTTCGATTGTGTAGTTTTTTCAATAGATGGAACAACAGATAAGCTTAAAACTTCAAAGATCTATAATAATACAATTCTCAAACACTAGAATATTGAAACAAAATTATCAATATTTATCTGCACGGTTTGTGTTTTGGCGTTTGTTTTATTGGTGAAAGAGTGACGGCATTGAACATATATATACCCACTCACAAAATGGAATGAATATTCCATCTTAATAAGAGTTTTTGATGCAACGTCTTTAACGTTATAGTCCTGTTAATTACCAAACATGAATTTCAGAAAATGAGTTTTTTTCTTTCAAGTACATGTTATTTATGAAGAATGGGATAGGGTTTTCTAAATTATTTTCTGCGAGGTTATATTTGAAGATCATGTAACTGCCATTATTACATTTTGCCTATATTCGGGACCTCTTAAATTTTCTACATCTTCTGCTTTAAATATACGGATGATGAATAAAAAATTAAAAAATTAAAAGAAGAGTCGTTTAGTAGTCAGGAAAATTCAAAGACAAACTAATGATGTATTGAACAAGCTTGAAAATGGGAAGAATATGAAGAAGTTCATGACGTTCTTTCATTTTCCGATTCCTTCATAATACTCTTTATTCGCGTTAGAATAATCAAATGAAAGATCTTCACTTTTAATAATGAAATTAGAAAGACTCATAGGATTCATTCTTCTTTTACATTAAAGCACACCGTTCATTACATTCTGAAACACAGTAGTAGTAAATATGCAAAAATATTATATTCATAGTAACGTACCAGACGTGTAAACCATAAATCTCTGGAAATTGTTTTTCTTTAGTCACTTCATCGAATATACTCATACGGTTCTTCTCTTTTGAGAAATCCATAAATCAGAGACGGAAATATATTTTTCGTATCGGCCGGTGAGGTATAATCGGTTACATTTTATATTGCTGGATAATGGATAGATTTATTGAGAGATAAAACCATTTTCTTACACATCAAATCTGAAGAAAGAGGAAATTGCACTTAACAATTTTATCGAATGGAGGGATAAGTAATAAAAACAGTCACCCCCTCTCTCTCTTTCTGCTGGACGACTCGCGAAGAATTGTTTTCTGCGATGTGTGTATCCACTCGACGCCGCGCCGTTCGTCCTCGCCTCTGTCCCCTCCACTCAGCGAAGGGTCTTGCGGAGCATATCGACCTTCTTCCGGGAGATGTTCGGTGATTTACAGCACTTGGACATCGCGGGGCCCAGAGCGCTACGTGGCGTGGTTCTCTTTCCTATCTCTTTATAGCACGAGCATTGAGCTACAGTCTCGTATTGCAGCTGGGTGGTCATTGGACTCACGGGGAGATAGGAGGTACGCCAACGACGATGGAAGGCTAATCATCCACTAGGGTAAAATTAGAGAATTAGAAGGGAGGGAAGCTACAAAAGATTGCAAGGTATAAGGAGGGACCGTTGTGAGAAGATGAGATATGGGAATGGAAACGAAGGTATGAAAAGAGAAAGATTATTAAAAGAAGGAATTGGGTGATAAGATCTCGGTTCGGCGAGGTTGTAAAACGATGGAGCATAAAAAAGGAAACTCCAGAAATGGAGTGAAGTGCGATGAACAGAAGAAGAGGATACTAGTATAACAAGAAAACATAGAACGTTTCAAAAGAAGGAATGGGTAGAAATAACGAAGAGAGGCGGCTGAGATAAGGCGAAGAGGAGTAATAGTATTTTAGTGCAATAATTTATGGGTACAAAAAACAACTTGCGTGAAGGAAAGTTAGAAAGAGAGAGAGGTAATTTAAAATATTGCCGATAGGTTTGAACATGTAAGGAAGAACAATTGCGAAGAGAACTGTCGTTGAAGGATTAGAGAGGACAAGATTGAAATAAAAGAGGATAGATGGATGGGTGAGAGTTGTTGCTGTGGGAAAAAGGCCCAGAGCTGATTCCGACTGAAGAAACTGGAGATGCGATGCGAGGGGACCTCGTCTGCGCGCTGATTGCGAGAAAAAGAGCAACTCAGGGAAGCAAGAGTCGCCCGTAAAGCTTTATCGTACGGCCTTCTTTCCGAGCGACTACACACGACCCCCCGAGCTATCCGCACGGTCCCCGATGCAGCAATGCCGGCTATAAAATATTTTAACGTGATACGGATTTCCCCTCTTCCCCGGCGAGTGCTGGGAAGGCGTGGCGCGTCCCGACGATGGTCGTCGTTAGTCAAGCGCGAACTGACGAACAACCGCGTGCCGGGCAGGTGCACGCGTACTTGGCATTACCTCCTCCCTCTCTTTTGTCCGCTTTTACTTCCTTCTCCCCAGTGTTGAACCACCTTTAACATTTTCGGTGTCTCATAAGAAAGGGACCTTATGCCCTGTATCGAATATTTTGCTGCTTGCTCCAGACTCCCTCAGAGACGTGTGCGTTACATTAGCAGCCACTTTCCATCCTTCCTTCCCTCCTTTCCATTTTTCCTCTCCACCTTGACATTTATTGCTTCATTCGTCAGTTCCGTCCCACCGTCAGATCCTGTTCCGTCTCAACCCCACCATCCAGCAACTTCTCCGCCTCCATTACTTAAGCGTACCCCGACAGCCTCAGAGCCATCTGTATGTTGTTTGTCGCCTCCACCGCGTCGACTGCCACCTCCCCCGTCCTCCGCGTCGTCTGTCGCTTTAGAAGTCGCGGCTTCGCCAGTCTAAGCTCGAGGTCTGTGACAGTTCCAACAAATCTCGTGGTTGCGACGAAATCCGCTTAACTTTTAAACCATTCAAAAGGATTGGATGTTCTCTTTCTTTGCCTTTCTACATTCCGCTGCCTGCGAGATAGTCATACTTCAAAATACAGAAGATGCGCCACGGCGTCCGAAACACGCGCACTCACTTGAGCCCGCGTCTATCAAGCGACGGCGAGAGGAAGGAGGGGCGTGGCGGGGATCGACCCGGGGCCTTTGCGCGCGATTGCCTCCTCTCCTCCGCGCTCCTCTTCCTCTCGCCCTTCCCCTCCCTCTATCCTCCCATCGGCCGCGCGCAGACCCCAACATTCGCACCATAAATCGAAGCATTTGAAACTCGCTCCCGAGGCGGTTGACAGGAGAGTTGCATAAATCAGACGAGGTGGTGCCAACGGATCTGGAAATTAACAAAAGTCGAATATTTACGACGGATAAGTTTTCAAGATAATGCTTCACGCGTACCTTAACTTGTAATTTGTTTCCTGCTTGTTTGTGGACATCCGCGCCAGGCCTGCCCGCCTCCTATCCCGTTTGGAGCACACTGCTCTTCCCAAACATCTGCCGTGCGCCTCGGAAGATCTGTAACGTATATTACGCAGCCAAATCAAAACTGAGCTAAAAACGACATTATGCATAATCCAATGAAATCTGCATTTTCATCGTGAGGAATTCTCAAGTTCTCTTTGTCCAGAAAACTTTCTTGTCTGTTCTGGTTCACCTGTTCGGAAACACCAGATACTCTAAAATGAATGGAGGGTCTGAGTATGGAAAGCCTGTTTTGTGAGGAGACGTCTCAGTTCTCTTTCGAAAGTTTATATACTGCGAGTGCGTCATGAAATGGTGTCGGTACTTTCTATATTTTTATTGTATAATTTTCACCCTCATTTTACGTGTTGCGTAAGAAGTACCCTGCTCTCACTCAAGAAAATACGCATGGCGATGTATTCTCCTTTGATTTAAAGTTCACAAGATCGTATGTCCTGATACTCGGTATCTCCAGGTTATGAGATCTGAAATTATTTGACTTTTTCCATTAATTTCAAAATACGATATTTGTATCTTGAATTGCGAATAAAAAATATTAATGATTATAACAAAATAGTAAATTAAAAAGTGAAATGAAACAGGAAGATTTGATTACTAATTCGATTATTCATGTCTGAACTAAATGTTAAAACAGATTTGAAATACATTATATAAAGAAGACCACTGACACGAAAAGGTGTGGGATCCTCAGCAGAAGTTATCACGAAGAAAATGCCGGTAATTTGACCTCACCGGGGCAGAATAAACATGTTGCAGATCAAAGCACAAAGAAATGGCTTTGATTCATCCAAAGATAGAAGTATTGTGGACGGAAGACCTTTAGAAATAAATTATTATAATAAAAGTATCTTAGAAAATTGTAGGAAATAATAACTTGTAAAAATGTTCAGAAGTGCAACAAATATATACTCGATTCAGAAAGCCATGGCGTTGCCTTTCATTGTTTACTAAATCGCAATAAACATCTTTCCGACACAAATATATCCATTTCTAAACCAAAGTTGACCTTACTCACCCGTTTAGAACGTACATAATGTGATATACCATATTCTGTTGTTTCTGAAACCGAATTATTACCTGTGAGAATGATATGCAATGATTTTTCGAGTCAATCTGATCAACGAACGCTCCCGGAGATATCAACTTTGGGAGTCACGAAACGAGATGTTTTCAGTCCAAATAATTAATTAATTTAGTATCGTAGTTAGTTTTGATCGTAGTAACAAGAACAATATTTTTAAACGGCACAGTGGGAAAAACATAAAATTGCACCTGAGATATATCGTACTCTTTCTTCCTCTACGTTCGAACGAACGAAAGAACGCACTTCGTCTAAGTGCCAATGACAATCATGCAAATGACGCAATGACGTAATACTGACGCAATTGATCAATACAAATAAGACGCAGTGTCGTAGATGTTGGAAATTCCTCTTGTTCTTGTGCGCATGTCATCTAATGTAATGATCTGCGTCACTCCTTCAGGTTCCGCGCGGGAAAATGAAGACGAAGTAGATCTTCTTAGGGATCCTTTCCCCCCTCATTGAATCAGCTCACGATATATTATTTTAACTCTATGCTTCGCACGATATTGCCCCTCTGTGTTAGTGGCTCCCAAAGAATGCGCTGTGGCAACCGAAGGGCACATCGAAATATTACTCGGGGGTCCGGCCACGGCAGAACCGAGAATTGACGGGATTTTTTTGCAATAAAACCCTTTCCACTAACCGAACTGTCTATATCTTAATTTATTTAATTCTACTACTTATTTATAGCTACACCATTATAGCTATGCTACACCTACAGCATATGTAAAGAAATCTAATGAAAACTTTGTGTTGACGTATCATCTCCGTTTATTTTATTTAGAGTGAACGAGAGCTCTTTCAATGAATCGAAACCACGATAGATACGAAAAATGCCATCTACTTTAGATATTTCATCGATAGAGCTCGGATTCGCACTAAATAAAATAAGATGAAACGATGTGTCAACAGAAAATATTCTTTTGAATACATCCTCCATTGACACATCACCAGAAATGTCAGAAAATAATCTTGTTTCAATGAGGATTAAAAAGTTTAATGTACTGTACGATGTATCGTTTATATCAGAGGGGTCTAGGGAAAGGAACTGTAAATGTTCTTGAGAGTTTGGAAACCACTGTTGTACAGTGCGAAAGAGCGGAAAGCGAAGAGATCAATACCATTTTGGAAATATAACATTTGGATATGCAGAATATGAAATATGGAAAATACGAGGAATATCTAGTGAGCCGAGCAAAATAGCGACGGAGAAGAGATAGAGTAAAGTAAATTGAGACAGAATTGGCTCGAAGAACGAGAAGGCCCGTATGAGTTCTTACAGCGAGGGCGTGGTTACGAGATTTGTCTCCAGTCGAGATGGTTTTAGGGTGTACAGACAGGTCGCTTCTCATTCAGCCATTTGGTGTGGACTGGAGACGAAGATAGTGCTTTTGAGCATTATTTTTCTGGAGGCGGTGATGTTCTTCTTTTTTGTATCAATGGAAACCACGCGAATATTTTAACAGAGTATTAACGTTCGTTTAGGAAAAGTATTAGCAAAGCAATTTGGTAAAGAAAGTACAGTGTTGTCAACACTGCTCTGAGGAAGGACGAAATAACGATCATCAAATCGGGATGTATTAAGAAAGTTTGCCAAGTTGGATATACAAACTTCGTTTTGTACACAAATGTTTCATTTCCACGTACAAAGAAATTTGAATAATTAAAAATATTAACGTACGTGAAACAAATTTATGTTAAATGAATCCTCAGAAATACTGGAAACTGGTGAGTACTGAATCTGTTGGTGACTTCAATACTCAACGTTGTATTTATTCTTCTATCACGAACAAACTAACATCTATTTTCAATAATATTCAGAGTGAAGGCATTATCTGATTTATTTTTACTGTAAAATTATCAAAAGAAATCTCGAGCTTAGCATATTGTGAGAGAAATATTATGAGGAAAAACATAAAATCGACAGTTTTTGAAGAAAGAAATGTAATTTCTTTTATTCTGTGTTTGTTTTTATTTCTTCAAGCAAAATTGCACAGATTGTTTCATTACGTTGTGGTCGTTGGGCAACGAAGACCTTCATTACGTTTCCTGTGTCGAACGACTACGCAATCTGCCTCGCATTACGGAACTGTGTTGTTGATGAATCCACAGAGAGACATTAATGCGATCACTCGTTGGTTTTCCAGATCGTAAAATTTAATATCGGTAGGACTCGGTAATAGAAGCTCCTGGCAGCATAAGTGGCAAGCGCGAGACTGTCTGTCAAAGGTGGTGGGATCGGTTCTCCTACAGTGCATGGAGTTTATGATGGAATGAATGAAATGCAATCACTATTACCATCATGTCGACGTAATACAATATTATCCTATTGTACCTATGTGGCTGGCATCAGCAAGGACTTGGGCTGTAAAAGTTGTGTAAAAACCCACAATTTCACATAAGTCACCACAAGATATGTCTCGCATGGAAAAATTAAGGAGTAGAAGTGTTGGTAATAAAAGTCATATTCGATATTAACCTTGTAATTACTTTCGAACAAAATTTATCAGTTGAGAAATTTATGCCATGCATTATTACAAATAATATTCGTGAGTGGGATCTCATTAACTTGCAAAATCTCTAAGCTTTTTCCAAACGTGATCGTTGAGTTCGTTTTGAGCAGGAGTAGCGATAAAGTTGCAAATAGTGCAATTAGATTGAGAGTCTCTCCAGAATTAATGCACTGATACATGACAGAAGTCAATACGTAATACCAATATGTAATTACCAAATCCTACATTCCTCACGGATTTTGCAACACTTTTTCCTCTTCGGAGGATTGTGGATACTTTTCCGCGGTGTTTTCTGTCAGTGAATCAGTTGGATACCATTGCATCATTTTAGGTCAAAATATTGTCTAAAATTTCATTTTGGGATAAAATGGAAAGAAAATAATACTTTAAATAATTTATGCTGAACGAAAAACGTTATTATTCAGTGACTTTTATTTAATTCAAAATGGTATGTATGCAAGACAATTTTGTGTAAATTCCATTTCAGTTTATGCATATTTTCATTTCAGTTTATGTTGCACTCAATTGCGCCCCTTATACTTTTGATAGTTTTAAAGTAAAAATAAACAATTTTCAATAATTATTATTATCAACATGTTCATGAAAAATATTTGTTAAATGTCGGCAAAGATATTGTACTTCTAATCCACCTGCAAGCGAACGAGCATTCAATTTCCATTTATTGGTACTGAAGATTTTATATCTGAAACTGCCTTCCGTAGCTATCGAACGTGAATATGTGATTAACCCAACAGTGGTTGCTTGGATGACAATAGGCATCCTTACGAAGTAATCATCTATTGATTCTAAATGTTTTCATGGCAACAAAACGTATGTTCAGATTAGCAAACTGAGACATATATTGCATTATCTCAATGGCTGACTTACCTCTCAGCCGCGCGATTTTCTTTGAATTGTGAAACAATGAGTGTTGGATGACGTGTCATCCACTCGACTTCTTCTGTGAGTAATAATGTGGTGGTCTAGTGATAGCGTCTCCGCCTCCGCGATCCCGCTGAGTGGTCGAGTGTGGGTTCAAACCCTGCTCGACCGAATCAGGTGAGGTTTTCATCTGGGGTTTCCCTCACCTACTCCAGACAAATGTCGGTTCGGTACCATAAGTTCCCCATCAACCCAACATCTCTCCTTCCCAACTCCCTTTCCCAAGTCTAAAGATTGGGTGGAAGAGCAATTCTCATGGCCAGAACCTCCTTTGCCAAAAAGGCATCAAATAAATAAATAAGTAAAATATTGTTGCAAAGCGTGTTTTATGAACAAATTGAATTTATAGACACAAAGTAGTTATTTAGGTGGTCGTACATAAGAAGTATTAATAAATATTAATTGATATCGCTTCTTTAAAAACGGACGACAGATGTCATCTAAGCGACCTCTGAGGCTCAATTCCAAGCGACCAATTCCGTAAGTACTTTTGATTGTTGTAAAGTATTTAATGAGCAAGTCATGTATGAAAAATTCGATTCGAGTTATTTTTAAAAAAAATTATGAACTCGAAAACATTAATAAAACATTTTTGTTTTTCTTTTTTACCAAATTTCTACTTTTAAAGTACGACGAGGGTCATCCACGCAACCTCTCGCGATGGATTCGTAGGCGCGACCACTGCAGGATTAAAGCGACGAAAGACAACGGCGAAATAAGAGAAGTTGCAGTACATGATAGTACCACAAAGATGAATGGATTGGTTGATTTAACAGAGAGATGAACCAATGATAGAAAATATAGTCCAGAGAGGTAACGAGAAATCAAAGCTTTTGTTGCGCAGAACAACTAAAGTGCTAGACTGTGCCATACTGGGGACACTTAGAAATGTAAAGACCCACATTCGGAAAACGAAAATGAAATAAAACATTTTATAAATAAATTAATGTTTCCTGGTAGTTTTGACATTGTATGTTTGAATCTTATTTACAGATGGAAGTTAACAATGTACCTAGGTGTATTCTTTTACTCTATTTACGCCAAGGTTGAAATATGCTTCGAGCGGCAATAACTCTTACTTTGTGTACGTACAGTATATTTACGCTCGACATAAAATATTCCTTGAAATTTATTTATGGGGAATTTTCTTGAGTTTTTCCAATGCAGAGAGATTTATGGAATTGCTTTAGCCACCTCAAGTAATTTAATATACTATTTCCACATCGCCGCCTCCTTTACTACCTAAGAATTTTCTGAGTAAGTTTTTCATTGTTGAAGAAATACCTGAGGTGTATCTGACAGGGGAGTCCCAGAAATCACGTGGTCACGCCGGTAGGAAGTTTTTTACTTTCTTATCTACGTAGTGCGAGGAAATTGTTGCGGCAGTAAAACTGGTCGTATAAGAATACAATGTTTTAGGGGGAAAGTTCATATTTCTCCCATTTATTTGTCACTCAGCTTGATCACAAAGATGAAAAATGATTAATATCCTATTTTAAGACTTCATTGACTTATAATAGTTATAACTTTGCTTTTGAATTTTTTGCATCAAGTATCTTTAACATAAGGATTTTTCCTAATTTTGTAGCATACGTAGAAAACATCTTATTTCTCGTAAATTTGTATTTTGTGTGAACTTTTGACATGATGTTAATGTAATGAAAACCATTAACGTAAACAATATTAGATCTCACCCGGTAAACGAAAAACAATATTATGTATGTATTAATAAAACACAAAATTAACAAAATAGAATCGAGACATCAAAACACAAACTAGTGGAAAGATAGAAATCTCCTAGATTACGGTGAACCTCACCGCCAGGTAACAGATTAATCATGTTACGTCGAATGAAAATGGGAGACGGGACCGGAATTCGAACCCGGGACCTTGAGCTCTACGCGCTCATGCGCCTACCAACTGCGCCATCCCGTTCGCCTCTCGGGCGAACTAAGGAGTCGCCTCAGATGAGGAATCTAGTCTCTACGAGACCACCTCAGAGGTCTTTGGGTTTCACAAGTTGAATGAGAATGGTAGACGGGCCCGAGAGGCGAACGGGATGGCGCAGTTGGTAGGCGCATGAGCGCGTAGAGCTCGAGGTCCCGGGTTCGAATCCCGGTCCCGTCTCCCATTTTCATTCGACGTAACATGATTAATAGTGGAAAGAGCACGAAGTAGGGAACAAAACCCAAATCAGAGAACAAATTATGAAGTAATGCATAAAATATTTTTTTTTTAATATGAAGCAGTGAACAAACATTAATAAACAAAACACGATCGTATGACGACAACACTAAGATTAAATATATGTAATTATTTTTCATGAAAGTATTTCATTTTATGAGAAACATGTAAAACAGTTGATCTTATAAAACGCTAATCACATTACTCGAGTATGAATCATTGGTCATATATGAAAGATGAAAGTTCAACGACAAATATAGATATATCCTTGAGTCCATTTTCATAGTAGAACGTTGATTCTAAATAAAGGTGGGATGCAAGGGTATTAATAACATGTAGGATATGTCTTCTGATTGTGATTCCATCCGTATACCCTCGTACGCCTACAACTTTCTCTACCAGATTGGCATTTTGACTGATCGCTTTAGCACCACATTATAAGCGTAGTTCTACAAAATATTCGTGACAGAATTCGAATTATTTTTCTCCCAAAATGCTGTTTAAAATATTCGGGTTTGCTTAACCTCTGGTCATTGTCAGTTGCAGATATTTTTAACAATTGTAGTTGTATATCCTTGCAACGTACCATCAGCACCTCTCTCTTACATCAGCTCTACTTTTACTTCTCCATTGTATCATTGCTTTCCCGGGACTTTCCCCCCCCTCTTTCTCGTGTACTTATGAGTATAACTTTGTCCATTGCTCTCTCTCACCATCGTTTTCGGAGCTAGAGGATACAGGTTACGTAAGAGAAGCTGGGGCATTTCTTCCCTCCTCCAAACTTTCGGTCTGGTAATTTGCCAACATCAACCTCCCCCATTCCTTCCCCATCCTTATCAACAACTCTGTGAATAATATTAATAATAAGATTAAAGTAAAAATGACTTTATGCTTTAGATTCTCTTTTTTATATATTTCACATTCCTGAAGAATTGTATTCAATACATTTTTAGATTAATTAATAATATTAAAAATACGGGTTGACATAAATGTATGTTCATGACATTTTTCCAAATGTAAATGTAATTTTTTGAATCATTTCATCGTCACATAATTTTGATTGACAAAATACCGCAGAATTCTGAGTGCCTCGTAATGTTCAGTTGTAGTTTAAAAACGAATGTATATTGTGGTGGCTTGATCTATTCAGTTGAAAGAAATCCGAAGGAGGAGCAACGCGGAGCATGCGGTCGTCGCTGCGCCAGAAGTTTTCTGTCGACTACTCGCCGATTCCGCCACAGCCGGCACGGCGCTCTCCCAGTGAAGTCCCAGCCAAGAGACTCCGGTGGCCTTCTTCAGACCGGGATTTCACTTACGAAATACAACTGTCGTCCGTTCGTCGGGTCAATTCTTTTGCTCCGCCGACAGCGCCGAAAGTTGTCTCTTCCGAGAACCTTCCACGAGCACTGGATGCAGCAAACATGGCAAAGGCAGATTTAAAAGGTGATAAAAATGGTGAAGTTCTCTCGATTGAAATGCTTTTGAATGTAAACGGAGAATTCGCCTCTATTTATTCACCTCATTTAGAAAAACATTTAGAAGTTAAACGATGAAGTCATATCTTTTCACTCACAAAAAATAGTTTGAAAAGTTACATGAATGATTTTATTCTCGGTTTCGACGATTGTTTTTTGGTAGCATACTCTATTGTTTCTTTATAAAAAAACTTCATAAACTTTATTGTCAAAAAAATGTTGCAAACTGCGCTTGACCACGTGTGGAATGATAAACTAAGTTACTCTCCGGAAACAAGGAAGGGACCACCCCATCTATGCCGATCAAGGGCCCAAAGGCAGTGATGGATTTAATATTTATAAAATATATTATTATTAAAACGTATTATTATTTATTTATTATTTCAAAATGAATTGTAGATATTATGCGCAGTAATAATTAGAGATATTCCCGCCCATGGAAAATCCACCACTACCCGAAGGAAAACCGGATAAAAACACGGACAAGGATGGGGCTAAAGAGATACTGTACACAACCGTGCCGAGGTAGCATACAGTTAGAAATAAACTATTATTAATAAAAAAAGATAAAGAAACAACATTCATGAAAAAAGGAATTTAATATGTATCCAGAGTACTATAACGATGGCGTGACAAAGTATGAGAGGAATTTTCATCATTTATACCATCCGAAGTCATATGGAAAACAATATTTATTGGGTAATTGAAATTCTCATTAAATTCTTTCATTAAAATCAGTCAATTCTTTCACACATAGAAATAATTAACATTAAGTTCTATGTCACCTTCATTCTTGTAATACCTGTATTTGTCTTGAATATCAATATTCCGCAGTTTAGTGCTCTCCCCCACACAATATGTGCTATAGTTACGAGGTCATGTTCACACTAATGATATTTATAGAATGATT
This sequence comes from Laupala kohalensis, assembly GCA_002313205.1. Lineage (NCBI taxonomy): Eukaryota > Metazoa > Arthropoda > Insecta > Orthoptera > Trigonidiidae > Laupala > Laupala kohalensis. The sequence continues at coordinate 81,542 of NNCF01126075.1, read as the reverse complement.
GCAATTCATTTCGTACTCATAGAGTATTTTTTACTGAATTTTTATAACAAAGAAATTTTTTTGTAAACACAACATCAAATGTAAATAAGATAGAGCGAGTTATTTTCAGAGTTCGTTCAAGTCCATGATGTTACAAGATATTCTATGCCGAAAGTAGTACTATTTCAGTTTCATATAGTTAATTTACACCAGTGGTAAATTAGATACATAAATAATTTGTAGAAATTTTTCAAATGTAATTTTGTTCTACATTGTGAAAAACTCGTAATAAATGGCATAAAATTTATACGTTTTAAAATCATATCCAATTACGTCATATGTTAATCAATACCCAATATACGATTCAACATAATGCTTTTACATACTTTTAATTATTCATCTGGGATATTTTTCAATTTGCCAACTGAAAACTTACTTTTTTCTTACTGGTAACTTTTTTCCTTACAAATGAGCGCTTTAAGTATATTCAATTTTTCATTTTCTACAAAACTTCTCATAGTATATATAAGAAATAACTCTACTAGCTATGTATTTTTCATTGTTGGTGAAGTAATGTATGTTGTACTTTAATTGAAAAATAGTGTTTCGCTCTTGCATGGAACAGCGAGCCGCGAGACCTGATTCGTTTCCACTAGTTAAAAATTCAGTGTCACTTTTAGATGAACAACATCGCACACTGAGAAATAATATTAATAATTTTTTCTTGCATCTTCACTATGTTGTACGTAAGTGAACGGGGTGGAAAGCACAAAGATAATATCCTTCCACGCAAAAAATAAACCTACGAACTCAACATTGATATTATCGCGTAAACAAACGCTTCTTCTAAAGCTAAACAGTTGAACGAGTGTGTTGACATTTTCATTCTCGCAACAATTGATGCATACCATTGTCATTAGCAGTGAGAATTTTCCATCTGTTCTTCACAGTTGTTAATGTATATTGGCTGTATGGTTTTTGCAGGATGCTCATGCCAGCAATTTGTGTGGGATATTTGCTCAAATGAGAGAGAAACGTTACATATGCATTATTTGCAGCATAAGCAATAAAACGACTTGTTCATCAATAAATATTCGTTCAACTATTGAAGATAAAAGAATGCAATAATTTAAATGGTTGTCGTGATCGTCTATACTCAAATAGAGCATGTCGTTGCAGCTGATTCTAAGAACGAATAATATTGTTTTAAAAACAAATGTTTCAAANTCTATACTCAAATAGAGCATGTCGTTGCAGCTGATTCTAAGAACGAATAATATTGTTTTAAAAACAAATGTTTCAAAAAATGCGAAATTTTTACCGCTTCTCCCGATACGTCGACTCTACTGTTTTTTTATAAAATTTACTAAAAGTGTCAAAAATAATTCTTATTCAGCGAATGTTAACCATTGTATTTGTGACATCATTTAAAAATTTCTACCTTCTATGTGCAAAATATAATGATTTATTAACCTTTTTCAAAACTTTGCTAAAAACGACCAGGCATATTTTTAAGGAATAAAATTTATACTGTAGCACTCAGAATATTGCCATGATCACGTTACAATTAAACGTAAACGTTTAAACCAGCGGTGCATTTTCGTCACGCGCGTTGTTGCCAGTGCCGTATTCAGTCAACAGACCGGACTCACAGCTGACAAAACTACTGAGTCAGTAGAGTGATACGTCCGGCAACAACGCGCGTGACTGAAATCCATCACTGGTCGCTAATTGAAAACGTGGTTTTATTCATCACTTTCTAGAGGTTACGCAAATAGGTTTGAACGTTTACATTTAATTGTAACGTGATCATGGCATTCTTCTGAGTGCGACAGTATAAATTTTATTCCTTAATAATGTGTCTGGTCGTTTTTAGCAGTATTTTCGAAAAAAATTAATAACTCATTACATTTTGCATACAGAAGCTTTAAATTAATAAACGTTGTTACAAATACAACAGTGATCATTTGCTTAATAAGAATTATTTTTGTAACTCCTAGTTTATTTTATACAAAATAGTAAAATCGACGTTTCGGGAAAAGCGGCAAAAATTTCGCGTTCTTTGAAACATTTCTGTTTTAAAAACAGTATTATTCATTCTTAGAACCATTTTTTAAACTTGAGTATAAGAAGAAGAATATGAAAAATTTAATGGTGTTAATTAGTTTTTTCTACGATTTTTGTGGCATCTGCAGCAGTTCAAAATTAAGGGTCTATAATAAAAAATCCAATAATAAAAAATTGTGCTACTTTCCTTCCCGGTAACATAAAATGTTGGTGCAAATTTAATAAGATTTTATAAAAACTAAAATCGCGTTCTAGGCAAACTTTTCGTAATAACTGAGTCAATACATTTGAGGGAAAATATAATTGTAATATATAGGGAAATGAACTCATTACAAGAGATAAAAATTTGGAAATTAATATTTAAATTATAGATTCTTGTACTTTATAAATAACGTCATTTCAATTTTGATATCTTTTTGAAAACGCCATTTGAATTATGATTTTAATTAATCAATCATAGCTAATTTTCACTCAATATTATTCAAACATGTTAATACAAATCACAAATTTGTCATCAAAAATAAAAATTTATTGTAAACTCTCTGCATGCTTTATAGTCACAAATGTTAAGGAGTTCAAAAAGTGTTTATCTCACAAGCACGTTCGATTGCCAGCCAGGACGTACCATCTCGATTTCTTTCAGCAATTATGTGTTTGTTGCTAATGCTCTCTGGAGGTGGAACAGAGAAACAGATAAAGTTCGGGTAGCGTTATCTGGAGACTGTTTATGAACTTGAAGTGACGTCAAACTATCGGGCAAATCACGACAGAGACAGCTGTATGATTACTTACACGATAAGATGCGTTTTAAACTTCACAAATTATTAAAATATCCTGCGATGTAAATATTAGAGATTCGTGTTTTAACCACCATCAACCTCTAAATGTAACCCGCATTGTGTACCAAATTTCCATACGCACTACCATTTCACTTCCCGAGCTACGAAGCTGTCTTTCTTCCTGACGTAGTCGCCTTCTTGGGAACGTAGTTTAAAAATTTTCATATGATGTAATAAATTAATTGAATTGAATTCAAAACAAGAATTTGGGATTTTGAGACTAATTAATCGAAGATAATGTAGCTGGGAAGGCAGTATGAATAGTTTTGTTACTTCCCATTAACCTCCCTTTTACTTCCCGTCCTGTATTTCATTTATTATTTTGTGATAAATAACGCCATTTATTTTTTTGACAAGAAGTATGTCTTAATTATTATTACTGAAATCTTGAGTAGGAATAATTTTCGAAAAACTTCCCCAACCTCTTACATATATTAAATCGTTAATTTAAAACGGACAATGGGAAGACGTGTATCAAGGTGCTTGACTAAATGTGAATAGCGAGCAAGTAATTTTCTTGAATTTTCATACAATAACTGAACTGTAGAGTGAAAAAGAAGCGCCCGAACGACACCCAGAATTATAAGCACGTAATATATCCCCTCTCTAATTGTTAATTTTCGTAAGTTGTTAATCAGAGTTTATGAAGCCTGTTTGAGTCGTGAGTAGCTCTATTCTCGAGTTTATCCCCTGCTTTTCATCCACGTGGAGGAGATAGTGGTAGCGCTCGAGTCGCTACCCCGCTTCTCCAATACACTGCCCGCGGTTGCCCGTAGCATTCGTCGAAGGGCAAATCGCTGGCAAGCGTGAAACGGGTTCCTCTGCGGTTACAGGACGATCATGCGTCAGGACACCGGATCTAAGACGAGGACCTTTCCGGAGCCATTGAGCGAACCCGCCACTTGCTTCGCGATCCTTTTGCGTCTCCCCGCCTCCGTGCCACTCCCCGCAGCCGCAACGCTTTCGCGCGCCCGCCTCCTCCTCCTCCTCCTGCACTGTAGCGCCGGCACGGCGGCGTCTCGGAATTAGCCTAACGTTTCGGGGCTGTAAATCTCCGAGGCCATTAAAAAGTAAAGAGGATGCCCTGGTGTAGACATTAACGCAACGCCATTTTACGTCTTGCTCAGCTAGGCAGCGGCGTGGGAGGGAAGGGTGCGGTTATGTGGCCGACAAATCAAAGTAGAGGCGGTGCGAGACGGTAACGTAAAGCTCCGCACCAGCCGCAGAAAGGCACAGGGTGCGTGTCGGGGTGACCGCGGCGAGGGGTGGGGGGAGGGGGCGACGCCGGCGTCGAAGCGCATCTCCGCCGGCGTCTCCTGAAAAGACGTCTCGACGCGAACGGGTGGCCGCGACGCCCGACACAGTGGGTCTGCTTCAGCGAAATGTTGGCCAAATAGTCTACGCAGTGGTTTGCAAACTTCCGAGCTAATCGTGGGTAATCATTGAAGTCTCACTAATGCCGTGCAAATCAGACCACAACGGTTACAAATTGTTGAAACTTGTAAAGGTGTGTTTTGAGTGGAGTTTCATGATTTTCAGTATACAGAAGTCAATAATTGAACCCTATGCTACTCTTTAAGTTTACCTACCATATCGTACCTATCTTCAAAGTTAAATAATTTCCAGTTATGTCTTTAATCTTAGATTTATCAGTATTGGTTTCGCACGAAAACGACTAATGACTTGTTTTCATTCTCAATTCACCAATAATATTGCAATTAATTCTCAGTTTGTGGTACATATCTTAAATACTAAAATGTTTCATTCCCTTGCACAATTCTTGTAATACCTCTGAAACCTTTCTACTAAAAAACAAAATTATTTATTGACTAGAAACGAATGAGAAAAATGCCTTTTGGAAATGAAAATTTGGTAACTTCTGTGAATGTATCCCTTCCAGATACAAAATTATTCTATTTCTTTTCTGTACATGTGGGAGTGATTGGAATCAATCTTGTAGGACCTTAATGGGCATAATGCGTGTCCAGTTTCATAGTGGTATTGCAAGCAACGTCTTTTTATAATTTCATGTCGGTAATTGAATGTACTATAATTAAAATAGCTAGTAACCTATTTAATTTCGTCAAAATACATTAAGTTTATACAATCAAATGAAATATAATGTCACTTTCTTATTTAATACTAGGTGCTACAAGCCTATTTCTTGATTTTTATAGGAATATTTTTCACTCTTTGGAATGCAAACTGTACAGTTTTCGACAAATATATTGCAAAGCTTAACCAAATTATTGGAAGAAATCGATACAAAAGTGCATTCCTAGAAGGAAAATACATTTTTTGTAAGGGACTTTCAATAATGTCTGTAAGGATATTTATAACTTACGCCCTTAACTTTGGATTTGGTGAGTGAAGTGTTCGAAAATAAATAGACCTTAGTTATTTTGATTTTTATGGGTTGTAAATTCTTTTGTCTCTTTCTCTGTGAGAAAAATCATGTTCCTTAGTCATTAAGTTTATATTTCACTTCCCAACAACCGTACTCCAGCATTTCTTCGTACTACAAGATGACTCAACTACCGTCTTTAGATTTCTAAGTATTTTTGTCTGCCAAGAGATCTCAGAACGTCAGAGAAACATTTAAAGAGTGGTACATTTTCATCTCGAATGCAATAACATTGCATCCTAGTATTTTTATTTTTTTTGTTTCCTTTTATCCACGAGTGACCAATAGCTTTTAGAAGTGCTCGTACTTAATACTTTTAATAAGACAAAATGCAATATAATAATAATAAATATTTTGTTTACATAATTTCACAGAATCGTAGTTAAGATACATGAGACACTAGTGACCATAATAAGAATAGATAGTGTCATGAACTGACACATAGTGAAATAAATGGAGGATATGCAATGAATATCGGACAGGATCGTGTAAGAAAATACAGAACACATTTTTCCGGTTTAATTGTGATAGAAATTACTCTCATTTGTATTTTCGCTAAATTTGCGGTACACGCCAGTTTTCGCCATGTCCATGACTGGTGCTGCCATCTCACATGAACTAACGCCTGTTGCAACTAATGATGAAATCACATTACGAAAGTCTAATGTAAAAATTAAAAAAGCAGCAATAACCTATCGTTGTAATTAATCCAGTCTGTGTACGGTAATTTAGAGTAGTGGTTTTTAAACTTTATGATTTCAGGAACCTTTTGATGCGTAGTGCATTTTAGGAGGACTAAGATCTGAACAAATATTGTTTCCAACTCTAAGACTGATTCGAGAACCAAACAATTCAAGATTTTTGTGTGCTCTGTTTCTAAAATGTACTAATAGTATTTAAAAAGCTAAATTGCTAATCGAAAAATTGTAATCATAGTATACTTTTATTGACCTTTTTCAAATTAACAAAATTGTAGAAATTAAAGAAACTCATTATTTGTCTTAAGTAATAAACTATTAATATTCTACTTTTTATAAAGATGCATAAATTATATTTATGGTGAAATTTGATCAAAAGTCGATTCAAATGGACATAAAAAACATAAGACAATAAGAAACATTCACAATTTTAATTTTTGTATGCAAGCGGCAAGTTTCCTTTTCAACTAATGTTTTGTTGGAGAAAACTATCATTTAAAAAATAGTATTACTCTGTCCTTTTTTTCATTAATTCGTGGACGGGTCCAAAGGCACATATTTCTTACTTATCTCTAGTACTGAAGTAGTCCGCCAGTAATACCACTTGATCCCGCAGCGAACGCTATCGTAGATTTAGGCATTGCCTCTTAACTCATGCTTGCAGCAAATAACGACATGAATCGAGGTATAGGAGAGTGGTTTTGAAACATATGATATTCCTTTCGTCAGTCACCATGGAAATCCTTCAGTTCAGCTACGGGGGAATTTACCCTATTTTACTGAAATAGTATTTTTTTATTTCATGTTTTATTTTTATTATGTGGCGAGGCTCAAGCCATCAGGCATGATCATCCACTTAGCAACACATAAGTTGGGGAGGGAAAAAATTGGACAGGAGAGATGTTGGGTTCACGTTGCTGTAATTTTTAAAATACTTCATTAGAATTAAAGAACATTTGACATTACAAAACCAAATATTTGAATTTTTACTCGTATCACATATGTTATGAACCCTCTGTCAGCAAATAACTGAAGAATACTCCATCAGCAGTAAGACTTATCATACCATTATCTTTCCTTAGTGTATTCTAATTTGACACAAGATACTACAATTTATTGACGGGTATTTTCCTCTCTTAATAGACGTAATTATTGGGGACATTTCTCACAAGAAATTCTGTGGATATAGTTACAATGTGGCTAACCGACGTTCTAAGTAACAACTATAATAATATTGCAACTTAATTTCTGAAGTAACTTAATAATATTTATATATTTCTAGCTCATTACCCGGCCTTGCCTAGGATTCTTCTTAGACTTGTCATCTTTTACTCAGGAAAAATTAAAACCTTACTATATTGTGAGAACAAAATACTTTTACTTACCGGTTTTTAAAATATGTACGGCACCCTAAATTTTCAAATTCATAATTATATAAATTTAATACAAAACTTACAAATTACAAATTTAATACAAAACTGTATACTCTATACCATCTCGAGGAATCCGCGCCGGTCACATTTTCCCGTCCGAGGCCTTAATGTCGAATATAATTGATAATTACTTACATATCTTATCAGATTCTTTAAAATGCAACGCAACTCATTAAATTTGCAGATCGTCTTGATAGATGTCACAATATGGAAATCATTTCTCCTATTTCTTCAATTCCAGTATATTGAATTGAAATTGGAAGAGCAATGTTTTTACTCCTTCTAAACAAAAATGTTTTACAGCTATTAATATTACAATTTATTGGCATTGCGCTAAAAGATATTATAAATAATATGTGTCACGACTGTAATAGCAATATTATTATTGCAAGGTGGTATAGCTACCAAAATGTTTCAAGATTTATAATTATGACGCTGAACTAGTTTTTCGATTGTTTTCTCCTCATTTTTTAATTACGTGATATTCTGACCAGATCGCATAAGATTCTTATGACATAATTTTCTTTTTTATCGCAGTTTATTTTATTTGCTATTTTGGGTGGACTTTAAATGTAGGGAAGATGCTAGAAGCTTCACATGAATGCTATACTTAAGTGAAATGTTTGGTATTTCCTTGAGTGATTTTGAATGATGTGATGTGAGGTTTAATGTTAAATTTAATAATATTAAAATGTATTTTCGTGTAGAATAGATTGTAATTTTTTCTATAAAAAATAAATTCATATTAATATTAAGAGATTACTAGAAACTAATTTTTTTATTACTTTCTTCGCGTAAGAACTGAATACAAGGAAATGCTAATTGTAAAACATGTTATGTTTTTGTAAACCTTACTGTTGTAGATGCTTAACAACTCGACTGATCTTGACGTGTGGATTATACTCTGCGTCAGGAGACACTAGTGGTACTTTCCAGCTTCGGTACCTCAAATGGCGCGACCCATTGGTGCCTGGGGGCAGAGAAACGCCCGACGCTGAGCTTCTCCGATGCTACCTTTATCCGCAATTGTCCTTATCCCTCCTTACCTTTCTCTCTCACCCGCACACCTTGCATCCTCACTTAAGTTCCCATGCGCCATTTGTCCTTCGCCGACCCTCTATTGTCTCGTGTCCTTTCATCTGGACGCCTTAGGCAGTGTAGGAAAACGTGCGAATTGGTTTTCTTTTCATCGGACGAACGGACATTGCGAAAGAGTCCTTCGCAATCGTCTCGAGGGACTCAACCAGGAATCGCGAAGCAATGGCTGCTAATACCACAAGCACTTTATGCGAACAGGTCGAGTATTAGGTATGGGAGCGCGGGATGGCTATTCGATGGTTGTCATACATATTTTCTCATACGTAAGACATTCGATCCCGATAAATCACAAAAAGAAAACAAGACGTTTTTTTATAATATGAGAAGGAGTTTTGTGATTCCATCTTCCGATTCGTCCATCTATCCGTCTAGGTTAAGCGATTGAGATAAACATTTAGGCAAATTTAAATAATATATCGCATTTTGAGAAATTTCTGATATATTTCTCGGAAATTGATGTACAGATCAGCTACTTAATAGATGTTTGTTGTTACTGAAATGTTCAGTGATACGGAGTCCAGAATGTATTCTCAAAGAATTGGTTAATAAAGATATTAAATAATATATATGGAAACGTATCAACTAACATAAACTCAACGAAAATTTAGAATAATATTAGGTGCCTCTTTTTTCTGTTGTTTATGATACTAGGCTTCTCTGAGCGTTTTCTTTTTCTCTCTTGACTCTCACTGGGAACCGAAATAATTCGTCTTCACATTTACTATAAGGTTATATTTATGACGCGCGAGATAACTATTAAGAAGCATTTTCTACATTTTGATGTTCAATTGATATGGCGGGAAAATTGAAAGCATAGGGATACGATGGAAAAAGAAAACTAAAAAAAATGGAATATACTAGATTGCCTAATAGATTAAGAGCTCGTCCTGACAGACGATCTTAAATGGAAGTATGTCATGACGTAAAAAGTTATACAGAGAGACTTACACATTGGGAATACAAACCTTCCCTTAAATTTTATTTTAGTTCTTGAAGTATTGAAGTTACAGTACAATCGTCTTCGAACCAAATTCCAAGATACAATATACTTAAGAAAACACTTTGAAACAAGATTGTAAAAAGAATTAAATTTTAAAAGATCTGGATTTTTTAAATTACTTTTTTTGCCAGATTTTGGGTCTTCGGAAGAAGGTTTGGAATACAGTACAGTATATAAATATTTACAATATATGTGTTACAATACAATATTAAAAACTAAATGTTAGGTACATTATAAAGATACATTTACGAAGTAAAAAGATCATGCGTCATATATTTTATGTTTTTAACTCTATGGGGAATCTCTAAGAAGCTTTCTTATGATGCGTTTCCTATGCGGAAAATGTTTTCCTAGTTCGAAATTTTGAGCGGAAAGAAGTGAAGCTATGTTTTTGTAAAATTTTGAAGCTATTTGTTGGAAGAAAGTTTGAATGGGTTGAATACCAAGTTCTCTGTACAATTTGTGAGTTCGAGGTGAACCAAGGTGCTTTGACTATTTTGCTCTGAAATATTTGAATTTTGTTGATATTAGATTTAGCAGCTGCGCCCTATATTGGGCTTGAGTAAGAAAGGATAGGTCGGATCATAGAACGGTAAAGATGGATACCGGAATGGATACGTAATGAAGATAAGTACTTCAATACGGGATATAACTGGTAAACTCCTTTAGTGGCTACCGCGAGTCGATGGTGAATATTCTCTTTCAAATTTAGTCTCGTGTCTAAGAGAACTCCTAGGTATTTAACGGGGGTATTATGTGAGAGCCACGGAATGGAATTTGAATGAAATGAGTGTGGAGATGGTATGGTTGGTTTGCGCAAGGTGAATATTTTTGCTGTACTCTTCGATGGAATTACTTTGACATGCCATTTACTGGCCCAGGACGATATTTGGTTGAGATGTTGTAGGATGTTTGCAACGGCACTGTCAATGTCGCTGTCGGCACTGTAAATTACTATATTATCTGCGAAGAGAGCTAAAGACATTTCATTTGCAGTGGGGATAGCGGAAAGAAATATGTTAAAAAGAGTGCGTGATACTACCGCCCCTTGTTGGACTCCAGCTAAGATTGGGTGTGATTTAGAAGATGAATTTGTCAGTCGCACTTGGAAAGAGCGGTTAGATAGGAAGCTGATGATTATATTTAATAGACATTGGGGAAGACCAAGATTTTGCAGCTTGTATATAAGTCCAGGAAGCCATTCTGCNTCAGTTAGGCGCAATATTTGATGGTTTGCAGGTAGAAGTGATCTAAATCCGAATTGGTGATGTGGGATTGTCCCAACAGAGGATAAATAAGAATTCTGTCGGACGAGTAAACATTTTTCAAATATTTTGCTGATAGATGAAAGCAAACTGATCGGTCGGTAAACAGAAGGAACATTTGGGCATTTTCCAGGCTTGAGAATTGGTGGAACATCTGCACGTTTTCATAAGGATGGAAAGTAGCCGAGACGGAGGGCTGCGTTAAATATTGCTGCTATACGTGATATTAGCTTGAACGGGAGTTGCTTTAATATGTATGTAGAGATGAGGTCGGGCCCGTTAGATAGTTTTGGAGCTGAACTTGCAAAATGTTCTGCTATCTCAGTTGGGGATATGAATTTGATGGGATGAGGAACAGTGATTGGGTTCTCAGTTGTTTCTTTTAGAATTGATTGGTCACTATTTAGATCAAAAGTCGGGTGTGACGTCAAAGTTTTGACTAGTTATTCACTGAAGACTTGGCTTTTATCAGCTGGTAAATATGCACATCCGTTATTAGTTTCTAGTGGGGGGATAATCGATTGTTTTCTTATAAGCCGTCTGGTTTTGATCTATAAGAATGAATCCCTATGGTTCACTGTTACTGTCTGATAATGCAGATAATTTGCGAGAACTATGGTGAGAAGTTTGTGTATAATTTTTACTAATAAATTTAAATACCTTTTTTTAAAAAGGGGAACGTCGTGTTAACCAGTAATTTCGTATTTGGCGTTTATGTATAATGCGTTTGTGGAGAGTTGCGGGTACAGGAGGTGTATTTTCACGATGAATAGGTGAAGGTGCTACTAGATGTATTACATCCAGGATTGATTGATTGAATGTTAGAATTGATTGATCTATTTGGATGCTTCTACGCAACGGTTCAATGAGTGGTGCAAAATTTGGCACTAAAGTCTAAAAATGATACCTGTTGACTTTGTGTAGATTGAATGGATCAGGTGGTTTGGTTTCAGATAGAGAGTGTGAAAGATTGAATGTCAAAGGTCGATGGTCAGATGGTAATGCTGAGCGTACATTGACATATACAAAATTATTCAAGTTTTTTGATAAAACTAAGTCAATAATATCAAGGTTTAAATCTGCATTATAGGGGTACTTGGTAATTGTGGTGCTTTAGCAACATTATCAAAGCATGATAAATTAAAAGTCATGCATTCGCCAAAAATATTCCTCAACACTCAGTGTANATATCAAGGTTTAAATCTGCATTATAGGGGTAGTGCGTAAGGGGAATCCTGCGAATGTATAGTAAGGTTAAGAGCTGTTACGTCGTTTAGTAAGAGGTTACCTTGGTAGTTGGTAAGTCCACTTCCCCTACTGTATGTTTTGCATTATAATCCCCCAATAATAGGATCTGTACTGTTGGGCTTAGAAAATGTATTAAATCACCCTTCTTATCGGATTTACAAGGTCTTCCGTATATTGAGACGATGCATAGTTTTTTATGATTTTCTGTATTGATGACGACGCGGACATTTTCGTAATATATATGTGTCATGGACGGCAATTGGTAATGTTTTATATTATTTTTCACCAATATTGCAACTCCATCTCGTTTCGAAAATTGCTAGAATGTGGTCGATTGAATCTGTATATATTATAGCTATGGAAGGAGAACCGGTTTGTTGGGGAGAGGTGGATTTCTTCAATGCAATGGTTAGTTTGTAGAAAATGCGCTGGTAATGGAATATTTTCCTTTACGCCATCGGCATTCCATGAGAGTATTTTGCATGAAGTATATGAATTTGTTGATTGTGAGGTAGCCATGTTTAATGGAATGATTGTAGAATTGATTGGGTGGTGACAGGGATGAGGTGATTCAATAAGGTTTTATGTCTTCAGTAATTATCTGTGCACGTGAGAGAGCTTGAAATGAATTTTGGGAGCTAGATTGTGATCTTGCTTTTACTTTGTCGGAGTAGAGTGTTTGAAAGGATGAAGGTTGTGGATGTGAGTTGGATATTCGAGGGCGTATGTTTGGAGGTGGAAAAGGGTTTGGGGGAGGATTATGATTAGTGGCAAAATTGGTAGAAAGACTTATTTTGGCTTGCTCTGTTTGGTATGCCTTTCTTATAATATTTTGTAATACGGACAGTCGCGACTAAATGACACATGAGCTTCCTTACAATTGGCGCACGCAAGAATTTGTGTAGTACACTCCGATGTAGTATGGTTTTCGGAGGCACTGCGACAACAACGATTTGGTAGTCCACAGTTTTTTTGTATGCCAGTAATTTTGACATCTACAGCATCTAACAGGTCCGGGACCCTGACTTCTTTCTTCAACCTCGACAATAGTATTGAGTAAGTAATGTAGATAATAAATCTTTGCGCAGCTTGTGATTTAGTGAGCGATATATCGCAAATAGGCCAAGGTTTTTTGTTCACATCTGTTATTCGAATGACTGGGAAGTTCATGTTTTAAATTTCGCCTGTGGAGTAAGATGTTGGTACATTTATAATGATAACTTGCACTTTTGTATAAGGACCTTGTACTTTTGTTTGGAAATCTTCGTGCTGCAAAATTTCTTTCAAGTTTTTTTACAAGTTCTGCATGGTTTGAATTTTCGTGAATAAAGATTGAGGGAATATTAACTCTAGTAGGTTCTAAGTTGTGAATGCCAACATCTTGAGGCACGTCATCTTCAATGGGTAGGTTTTCAAAGGAATTCCTAGTGTGGATGATATACACCACGGATTGAGATGTTGTTTCAGAGTGAGTGCGTTTACGTTTTGTTGGGTGACAGATATTGGAAGAGGGATTAATATTACTAACACTGCCCCTATTTTGAGTGAGATTACTGACGTTCGTCGGTGCACTAACGCTGTTTTCGCGATGGTGAAAAACCTCATAGGATTTGCTGCTGCTGCTGAGTAGGTTCTAGAAGAGACGGGGGCGAAGTGTGGTTCTGCTGTAGTACTCCGAGAGTCGTTGAAATAGCGTCCGGCAGCGACACGTTGGTTTCCATGGTCGCTGAACTTGAGCTCGGGATGGTCGTGACGCCAGTCCCGTTGTCCTGCTTGATGCTAGTTTTCGTCTGTAGAAAACCTTCCTTACCAAAAACAATATTTGTGAGATATGAAGTCGGCTCACAACACACAAATTACATGAACAGGCTTTGCCGTACTGATAAGAGACACAGAGGATAGATAAGCGCGCGCACTGTTCGTGAAGGAGCGATGTGCACTCCACGACGGCTACCGAGAAAATGAAAAGGTCGGGATTTGAGAAGAAAGCATTAAAAGCATAGTGGAACTTTAGAAACATTGTTGCTACCTAATAAATATTAATTACGATAGTTATGTGACTGTAAGTATGTAGTTTTTGGAAGTATAAGAAAGCACAAAGCATAATGCTTAGTATTATCCTGTTGAAACCTATGTACTGGAATAAAGAAAAATCATGCCTAGTAAATTTCAAATATATTTTTAAAATAAAATCGCTTAATAAAGACTTACTTACTTAAGTGTGCCTCCATCTAACGTTTCTGTTGAGAAGACTGTTCGCATCCTCAGGTGGATATTAAATCCAGGCAGATTTTCATTGAAAGAATAAACTCTAGAAGCTCGCAGGCGGTTTGTTATCGATAAGATAGTTGTCAGCAACAACACACACCATTAGTAGCGATTACGAAGATAATGAAAATTAAAATCTTTGAAAAAGAATGTTTTTAGATCATTTAGTTTCACGAATTATTTTTAAGTAGTTACCATTCTCCATTTGTATTTAAATAATTTATTTATAACTTTTTTGAATTTTGAAATGTATTACTTTGACTGAAATTTTCTGATTTAATACAGTGACATAAAATTGTAGGGGTGACGTTTTTGTATAAGTTCATGAATAATGTTTATTACGAAAATATTATAGAATTTTGTAAAAGTATTCACATTAAAATAATATTTACAAAAAGAAATAAAGCATAATTTAGTAAAATATAAAGCATTAACTACAAGTGAATATGGCATAAATATGGTTGCCCTAATTATAAATATCTGGGTGACCGAGCTAATTGTTCGGATAGAAATGGTATGTGTTTAAAACAAATGGTTTTTAGAAGAGTAATCAATTATCAATATACTAGTCTCACAATCTACATAAGATAATTGCAATAATTGTGAAATTCCTAACTGAAATTGTCTGAATTGTCTCTGTATATCATGTGGGGGATTGGATTTTGCAACAAATTTCACTGTTATTGCAATAAATTTAAGTTAGAAAATGTAAGGTAGAATCTTGCATAGACTCGACTGGAGTAAGTAATATACGTATTTACTAAGATTACAAAAAGCTCTAAAATAAACGTAAGATCACTTTTTCATCCCAAAATGCTGTGAGTTTCATCAGAACATTTCAGCCGTTTTCGTGATAAATTCCAGAAATGAATATAAGTACAATTATTGCTCACTTAATAGTAAGTCTATCTGATTAAAATATATTAAAGAGTTATCTAAAGATTGATTGTTTTTTTCAGCAATGTTTCTTATATATTTAAATATTGGTTTTTATTGATTTTTAAAATTAGATATTTATTTAAATACTGTTTATTTACAAGAAACGTAAATTGGTCTTTTATCCACTTGTAAACCCAGCAAATCCCATGAATCACAGACGCCTATCTTGGTACACATATCACATCAAGCTTTCAGAGAAATTATCTTTTTAACAACCTAGGGTGGGGGGTGCATTGCTGTATTCATTGTTAAAACAGATATTCACACACTTCTTTACCCATTAGCATTTTCGATTTAATAAAATAGCACTAGTAAATAGACATGTGAAATACAACAAAATTGCAACCTGATTCTTTAGAATAAAATATTGTTCCATATTGGTCGTACTATTGATTTATATGAAAAATACAAAATTTTAGATTTTTCTGACTGTCCGCTTTTAAGTTATTTATCTTCAAATTTTGGATATTTGTGCAATTTTCCATGCGTCTTGATATCTTCAAATGACTCTATCATAAAAACTTTTGACGTAGATGGTTGAAATTTGTGACATGTTCTTTTTAGAATTGTATTAATGTTAATATGAAGTGTAGCTTAAGTATGTTAAAACATAAAAATATATTTTCTTAATTTTTCAAGAATTTTACAATCAAGGTGAAATTTTTCTAATTTTAGTCACATATTATTCCCAGCAAATAAGGGAATATAAAAGCAGACCATTCACGTCATTATTTTCGAACAATTAGCTATCAAAGAATTTGTTAACAGACACAAAAACTCTTTCTGCCAAAAAGAGATACTTTTTTAATCTACACTTTTCGTTTCCCACGAATGAATTCTTAGTAGTTAGGGTAAAACTATCAGGTGTATATTTAAGAGAGAATCGATTTGAAATTGGTACATAATTCAGTAGATTGATAAATGAAAGAAATCTCATTTTAATAATTATTATCATTTAAGAATTTAATTGATTAATGTTTCTATTGTTTTGGAAGATGACATAATTATTTATATTTTTTTCTTTTTATTTTCCCACGTGCCTATTCATGTCGAAACAAAAAGCACATGTTTAAGGCAATATTTTATATGAATTTTCAAAGCTTCATTCTATGGTACATCGGTCATCTTCACTTCTTTTCGTAATATTAAATTTGAGGGAGAAAATTGCTTTTAAGAAAACGAAATTCTCTTTGTGGAAGAAAAAGAAATAAATGAATTGGTTTTCTCCGCAATTGGAAGATATTTTACTGACACTCCACAGAAATTAAGTAGTTTTTTAATTTAAAAATGAATTTTAATGGGAAAATCATAATTATGTCTGAGAAGACGTAAAATGCTTCGCGAAACGAATAAATTACATCTAGTATCATAAAATATTTACACTCGTTGCGAACCATTTCCCTGTGAAATGTTTGCGATCACATAAAAACTGTGGGTTCCGACAGATCGTGTTTGATGGAATAGGAGAAAACCTTTGGTAACAAATGTGTCATCCGCCTGTTTCCGTCTCCTCGCTGTTTATTTGGTCGTGCAGTGTTGTGTTCTGGGAAACAGCTTTGGGCCACAGACTTTCGGTTCACTCAACCTTACGCTTTTTGCCATCAAACCGTCGAATAAACATTTATACGGATTGAAATGAAGTGGAGAAGTCTATCTCTCGTAACACTAGTGCATCGAGTGAACATTCTCTGTCAAGAATTGTTTATTTAAGAATTTTAGAAATAATATCTGGGGAAGAAAAAACCTTTTCTATCCTCGTAGTCAGATGAAAAAATTCGGACAACGAACTGGAACTATGCCGTATCACTTTCCTCGAACCTTGCCCTCTTTTGCAAATATTTACATTCTAAATGCTTTCAGTTAAAGATAATGAATCTACATTCAAGTTCTCGAGTCACTGTATATGTTACTAATTATGCTTTAATTGAGTAAATATTCAACTGCCAAATATAAAACGTTCCTAAACACTGTGGGCTGCTCATTGGAACTATTATTCAAGGATTACGTTTCTCTGTAGTTAAATGGATTGAGAACGACCCCAGACAAACGGGTTTGTTCTGCATCAACGACTGTAAAGATACACTGTCAGTGGAAATACTCCTCTGGGTAAATAAAGTTCAGGTATGAAGAGATTAGTGATAGACGCAAAATTAAGAGGCAGTTTCGTCGAGCTGTCCACATTTGTTTTTATTAAATGTAGATCTCGTAACTTCGAAAACACGAAGAAGTAATGTTCTAGGCACCTGAAATAGATAACCAAAAGATTGAATTGTGCTCTTAACCTTATTATAGGTTTGAGAAGTTATGTTAAAGGTAACTGAAATAGATCCAAATGTTGCTAATTCTTATCAATTAGTTTTTATCCAATACTTTTTACACTTAATATATATGTTTACATTTTTAGTGTTATAACTTACTTTAACAACCAATTTTACGAGTACTAATTATATGCAAAGGAATAGTTAGTTAATGAGAAACAAATAATAATAATAATAATAATAATAATAATAATAATAATAATCAGTGATGGCTATCGGGAGGGGGGCGATTGCCCTAACGATTTTGAAATATTTTTTTAAATTTTTGCTGGCTAAAACTAGGATTCATAAAAAAATATATGTTGAAAGCTTGTTATCATATTGCCTAAGCATGTTTCCTTTAATTTACTGTATTACCAAAATAATTATTAAGGAAGTAGGCGCAAAATGTAATTAGTCGCGGCTAACCGTTTCATACAGCGACACCGCAAGATGTGGAGAATTCTACTCCAACGTGTAGTATACGTTGAAAGAAAGAGTAGCGAGGGTAGCAGATGCAATTTCAGTTTTGTTTATCCCAACCCCCGTTAGTTTTGTTTCCATAATTTTATTTTACGAANCCCGGGTTTTTCTCCGTTTTTCCTTCGGGTAGAGGCGGATTTCTTATACAGGTTCTCTAGGCTTTGTCTAGGGGCGTGTTTATTGTAACAATAAATCGTGAATTTAGTGTTTTTTCAACTCTTATGATTTTTAAACACTATACTCAGAATAATCTATAGTTTGATAATAACTTGTACTTGTAAATTTACAAACATATTTGCGTTAAATTACAAACATATTGACATTATATATGTATTATAACTTGCAGCTAACTTTTTATCTTATCTAGGAACTTTTGCTGAAATTTTTGAATCCGCCTCTGCCTTAGGGTCCTTGATAGCAATTGATGGGATGGTGCCTTGCTTGCTTCCGGAGAGTAAATTAGTTTATTGTCCTCCACGTGGTCATACGCAGTTTGTACTGTTTTTTGACAATAAATTTATTATTATTATAGTTGTTAGTACATGTTGTTATTTGGAATCTCTAACTGGCTTTAGCCAAAGAGGTCCAAAATTTCCTCAGATGTATTTCGTGAGGTACCTGTTCGTAACATGTCGGCTGAGGAAATAAATTATATCTGATTCTGATACAGATCAAATGTTTCGTGTAAAAAATCTCATTCAAAAAACAAAAATTAAATGTCTGCAGAGATCAACAGCAAATAAATATTCAAATTCGAGAATGATTTTGTTCCATTTCTCACATCCGTGTACGGAGTTGCGTAGCAGAAATTTATCATGCAAAAATATACTCTTCTTTGTTAGTACAGTTCCTAACAAATGATATCGCGAGGATTCCGCATTTGCCTTCTTTGTGTACTTTTACCATAGTTCAACAATTCATTCGGACTTTGCCACTTCCTAGCATGGCTGTGGCACGCTAACCAAATGCTAAAGAAGCATGAAATGTCTTATATTGTATTTCATACTTCTATTTTTTTTTCGTAAAAAGTTTTCATAGCATCTTCCGAAATGTATCTTAATTTTACTAAACTAGTAGAAAACATATTATTTAATTATAAGATTTAGCTTACAAGATGCGCATACTCGCCGATATCGTCAGTTCTCTATGGTCATTTTCTTCTTCTTTGCGTTACAAACATCAAAACATTTCTTTTTACCAGAAAATGAAGAACGCATAATTTAAGTTTTGAAAGATATGGAAGTTTGGAAGATAATTAGAAACATCCGCTGTCGGCGGAACTGGCGGAAGGGAGTATATTTGCATCGATATACTGCACGGAAGACTCACCGATCATCCAGGGATATTTCGCTGGATAAGCTACTCGGGTGGTGAAGGTAGAGTTGCAGCAAACAGATGCAGACTGGAGCAAAAAATCTACATACTTAAATCAGTAATTTCGCAGTTTACGACTCAGCTTAGCTTTTTTGCATCGTCAACGAGAACTACTTTATAAATAGGTGGTCATTAATTTTATGAACATTTTTTATGGAAATGTGCCGTGCTTGATCTTAGGCGGGAACCAATTATCACAAAATCGTAAAAACGATGTATAAATTATTTCAATATACTAATATTACATTTTTTTCCAACTAAAAGAGAATTCTCTTGATTCATTTTTTGTATATTTTACAAGTATTGCGAATGAAGTTAAATAATATTTAAAGACTTATTTCTTTATCGAAGTGTTTCATATTCAGTAAATATTTTCATTTTAAATTTCATTTGCGCATTAATGCAGAAACAAAGATTTACGAAGAATTTAGTGGAAACACATACATTCAAGATAAAACGTACACGGCCTTTAGAAGCATCTCTTCAACCCGAGCTGGGTTAGCGCAGAAGAATTCTGGTTTGATCCTCGGTGCGACTGGAATGGATGAGGTTTACAGCTGGGTTTCCCCTCATCTAATCCAGACAAATATCGGTCTAGTTCCATCAAGTCTCCGGCAACCCTGCATTGTCGCTTCCTAATTGTGCCGCTGTTGGATGGAAGAGAAAGCCTAGAAAGCAGACTCTCGCCACAGGACATAAATAAGCAGCCGCAAGACATAAACGAGGTCTTAAATTTATGCAAGAGAGTAATGTGCTATCAATGTAACAAGAAAAATCAAGGGAATATCGTACTACTCCAAATTAACGTCTATTAGTTTGATGAGGCATCTTTAGGTGATTTATTGATTAGATTGTTTACGTACTCTAATAATGCTTCTACCACTGTTAATTAAGTGCTCGTGTTACCGACTGGTTTCCAAAACAATTGGCGATCACTTACACATTTTAGAATCGGAGGGATAACGAAGTTGTATCGGTATTTCATCCTAATTAATGAAGGAGTTCCGTAACAAAAAGGGTGATGGTCTTCCAATAGATTTTTACGAGCTGTTCTGTGGCTCCCGACGAATCCTCCTCCCCTTCATCGCGCGAAGGCCCTCCACCGAAACTGGAAACCAAGAAGACGCCTCACCGTACTCATCTTCGGCGCAGGACGTCTTGTCGGAGGGCAGCGCCGCCGTCCTCAGGGGATGTCGGGCGGACGGCTGCCTGCACGCACTCGACGCAACCGCAGCCGCCGCCGCTTATCATAATCCAAACACGCCATAAATTAGCAGCAATCCCATCAGATCTGCCCGTGTCCTTGCCGAGGAGGGTTGGTCGAAGGGGGAGGGCAGATCGGGTGACTAGCAGCGACGTCGGAACACAAGCGCTGCGTGGTCCATGCTGGAGACGAAGGGAGTGGGTGTGGCAGCACCTTCTGGAAGAGTGGCGACCGTGGCGGGGATTGGGAAGAGGTGAGGATGAAGGGAGAGGAGGCGGGGATGACACCGGTCGGATGATGTCGACGAAGGAGGGCGAGGCGTGGATGATGACGGCGTTGGGGACGGTGGTGGCGGCGAGGGTGGCGCGGGCGGGGGGACTGTGCAACGTGATTTACTCGCGGCTTAACCCATGGGCGCACTCCGCCGCTAGCCCTGGGCTCGAATTTGTCACAAGACACGCTCGCAGCTGCGGGCAGCCGGGCGCTGATGGGCCGAGTTTCCTCGTCCCTTCAGTCGTGGACCCGGTGAGATAAGCATCGCCATCGCGATGAAACTCCGACTCCAGACCCTTGCTGCCCCGCAGACGTGCCGCGGGTACATTATTGCGTGGGGATTGTTTGTTCAGCGACGGCATGCTAACGGCGCTACTGACATGAGCACTAACAAAGCCACAAAAAGCATCGAAAAGGTGGCGACAGGCCGTGAACTAAACAAGGGAAGCAGGTCAGCATTTTGCGCGTGCTCGCGTAAAAGTTGCGTTGAAGCGTTACGTTCTTTGTCGTGCCGAAAGCTAGTCTGGAGGACGTTGTANTTGTCGTGCTGAAAGCTAGTCTGGAGGACGTTGTATAGAACACTATCGCGTAATATCGGCAACTCCAAATAACTTCTTAGATGAAAGGAACTACGATTATTTCAATACTTCTAAAAAACAAGTACCTTCAATTGCACTAGTAAGTTCAATCACACTAGTTTCGAACGTATAGATAAATGTGTGGAAGCAATGTGTTTTATAACACATAATAATTTCATAGCAATCTTTTAATATTTGTCAATTGTGGCGCTACTCTTTTATCACACGTTATGATCTTTCGGAGAATTCGAAGATACCGAAACGAAACCCCAGTAGAACATCCCTCCCAGTTCAGTCGAGTGGAAACTTAACTTTTTGTATCGATTCATTGAGTTCTTTCATGATTAGGAACTCAAACATATTTTACGCTTACAATCGATTCAGTCACATTTAAATTAAATATTTTTCTCAATACATTTACCCCAATGATCTCATTTCTACTACCATCCCACTGATCTTCTCAGATAAGAATACTTTAAAATACAAATTTGTGCTTTCATAAACACGTGCTTTTTAACTATCCTTCGTACTTCTCTTTCATTAATTGTAGTTGAATTTTAAGAGGAAATATTTTGATATAATAGAAACTTTCCTCTTCAATTTTGGATTGTGTATTATGATCTCGTGTCTTGCTCCCTGTGAAATGATATAATTTTTCAGTTTCAAAATGTCTTCTAACTTGTTTGAAAATGTCATCTAGAAAGTGAATTCAGTCAAATATCTTCTAGACATAAAAATAACTTTCAACTAATTGTTTCTATTGTGTGTTTGTAAACTCAAAATCGAATTCAACTAAAGAATAGACAGAAATATATTTAAATATATTTGTACTATTAATAATGTGAGTTTTCGTGTATTGCATTCAGAAGACAAAAATCTATGTTGTATACAAGTTTGGTTGGTTTTGTTTAAAATATTCTATTTCATTTACGTTTTCTAAATTAATGTATACTTGAGAACATATTAACTACTACCCATAATTATTCAAGGTTGGTTTGTATTACAAGACCCTCTCAAGTCACAAAGGGCTCTTGAAACAAATATGTTCACTTCGTTAAAGTTGAGCCACTGTTATTAATCATCTCAAATATGATTGATATTTCTAGTATCTTAACAATTAGAACCAAATAGTAGGGTANATTTCTAGTATCTTAACAATTAGAACCAAATAGTAGGGTACCGTTTACATTAATTTTCCACCATTCATATTTACTATGATGCATTGCAATGGTTCGTATCTTGTTTATCAGAAACACGAATGTTCGTCACTCTTGCAGAGAACCATAGCGATAGAGACTGAAAGAGGCCAAAAAACAAATTATGTGCGGTGTGTGAAGAATGACGTATTAATAATGTGTCTAGGGATTAGCAACTGTTAACCTCAGTGAGCCGGAATAGAAATGTAATTAATTGTGATGGGCTTATTAACACGAGTACTCTAAAATATTTATTTTACAGAATTTAAAAATTTGTTTGTTTCATGTAAATCACATCATATTTGGATGAAGACGAGCTTAAGAAAGGTATTCTAGTTTAAGATAACACAATCGTTAGATGTAAATCTCGACCACTCCAATAATAAAGAATTTAAAACGAACTTTTATATGGACGTCAGTAAATATAAATATATAATAAATTTATATATATAATATTATATTATTTATATAAATATATAAAGAAATTCCAAACAAGAATGTTGGAAATAGAAACGTAATTACTTGATCCTGAAAGGTCAAAATATATTTTATTTTTGTTTAAGCGTAGCCATCCTTAGCATCAATAACAATTGTACATTTTCGTTATTCACAAGAATAATTCTTTTTTTCTTTTTGAAAACAGTTTGCTCAGCAATGTTTGTTGACTGGGGGAAAAAGCAAGGTGTTATCTTGAGTGAAATAAATACTTTTGAAAGTAATATTGAAATGCATAATTTTACATTTACAAGATAAAATAATTTCTATATCACTTTCTAGATAGTTATTACTGTTCAGATAAACTGAATCCTTTTTCTTCTTTGATGGGTCAGATAAAAACTCTGACAGGCAAAGTCAGAGCCCCATACATTGGCGACAGGTTTATAATATTGAAATACACATGACAGTATAAAACATGGTCTGTGGTTGTTCGCTCTAACTGATCAAAACTGAAGCCGGAATCGTTTCACTCACTGTGAACAATGCCTTGCCATTTGCGAATCCGTTATAGTTGAATCGAAGGTTCGGAAGAAACATTAGAGAACATTTTAATGTATAAAAATCAGGGTAAAATATTTCCAGCAAAAAAATACATTTCACGCTACGTCACCATTCAATTGTCATTTATCTAATAATTAAATGTTATTTATAGGTTCTCTTCCTTTCGTTGTATTCAATATTCTACCTAAATAATCAGAAAGAAATATCCCTTGGATTTCTAGCTTTCAGTCACGAATTCAAATTTTAGGAGTTGGCAAAATAGCAGCACCTACCAATTTTTTTTTACTTTCTCCATACTTTTCTTATCTGGAATAAGACTGCAATCAATTATTGAACAAGCTTTATGAATAGAAGAAAATCTAAAGTAATCATTACTGGAAAAATATTAAGAACGCAGAAGAAATTTTAACTAATATTTGAATAAGTAAAAATAATATCACTAGGAGCTATCTAGAGGTAGCTCCTTAGGAACGAGAAACGTTCACCGCAACAATCGCTCATTATCATACGCCTCACGTCATTCATATATCACTCACCTCGGGGAGGTGCGTCGGGAAGGGTAACCGGGGTGTTTAAATTTTTCCAGCCATCACCAAAGGGGCGTCATCTCATGCACGATCTCCGAACCCTTTATTGGTAAACAATAAAAGCTGTACTTCACCAAATTAGGTCAAAACGTAACATAAAATGCTTTATCAATATTTTTGTCTTTCCCTCATAACTTTTGTGGACTTTGTCGTAAAAGTTGTTACTTATTGAACATAATTACTAAAAGTTCTTGGTTTTTATTATTCCGCTTAGAGTACAGCTTAGTGCACAGCCTATACAAAATCTGATTTGACCAGTATTAAAGGAAAAAAGTGTAGTAATATTTATTTATTCTCCGTCGAAAATCATTTGAGTACAACCAATTATTCAGCTGCGGACCTCATGTGACCCGAGGAACGAGTTTTGAAGAGAACAGTTGCTTCGAAATGTGCCATTGTTAATGTTTTGTACAACCCTGTTCTGCTACTGCATGAGCTTTTATCTCAAATATGTCAATGACAGTAACCAACAGTTGGAATTCAATATCTAATGGAAAGCTCCGAGTTTCTCGAGTGCTATTGAAATATCTCCTCGTTCATATCAAATTCATGGAAATGCCATAAAGCAAGTATCTGTATAGCTCAAGTAATCTATATAGCCACTAAGAGTCGATATTTTACAACATAAATAAGAGGCAAAACAAAAGTTAAATATAGTAATGTATTTATTTCAATAACAATAAATATAAATTAAGAGAACACTTGGTGTAAACTTTAGTCTTTTCATCCGCGCAATCACTCAAAGTCAATACTTTATTCGATTATCCGATATTTTCCGATTTCTTTCCTTTGTCAATCGAAATTAAATGTTCAGAGGAAACCCAGGAGAAGGTTAAGAGGATCTGCTGTGTACTGGAGACTAGCTCAAATAAATGAGGGAATCCTCTATACCTACTTTCGTATTTCTCTGAAATGTCTCTCGTGTGGCCAAATACAGGCTAACTGCTTCTTTATGAACCGCTGAAGTATCAATACTTTCTATTTAGAAGGACTGTCCCTTCTCATTGGTATTTACTTCTCTCCATTATTTTCTACGAAACATGAAAAGGTAACACTACACTTGAAACAAAAGTATGCCGAGGGTGGTGGACTAGTGGTAGTATCTTCGTCACCACGCGGGTTCAAACCCTGTTTGGCCGAAATAGGCGAGGTTTTCAGCTGAGATTTCCCTCATCTATTCCACACAAATGTAGGTTTGGTAACTTAACACATTCCTTCCCAAAGTCAAGGTGTGGGATTTAGACCAAATGGCCCGAATCTCCTCGAAAGACATGAAGTAAAATAAATGAAACAAACTTTGCAATGCAGAGAGATATCGGTTATATACTTAAAATATTTTTAGAATAACTTTTCTTGCTCTCGTTTTCTTCGATACAATACTTGACCCAATATTTTCGAGTGAGTAAAAGTATCAAGTACGAAAGTATTACTAATAAAAGCAAAGCACTCAATGCCAATAGCAATGGATACAAAGAAAGTCTGCGAAGATAAAGTAGTACATTGTGCCAATCTTTTAAAACTAAATGCCATAGAATCCTTCATTTATTTGATGGTGTAATATGCTATCCATATATAAAGCTCAATGCATGAGTATTCTGTCGCATTTCATGAGTCATGAATAATGCTATGGATTTTCCTTCTTTCGTGTTAGCACGCGCTCGACAAGGTTTCACATGGCTCGATTGCAGCCTTTACTGACGATAAGAATAAGCTTTTTTACCATTTATCAGATAGGATCAGTTCGGAAATTTAAATGAAATGAAACATTTTTGATCAGTGCAGAGGTGCCAATAAAAACTATTTCGCGAAATGAGAAGACTGAATTTGGGTGGTGTTTTAAATGTGTCTCAGAAGTGTCGATTAACTTCATTTTACTTATTAGTTTGACTGTTCGGTTCATATTCAAGTAGACTTGATAAAAACTGGATAAAAACTAAAATTCAAGTAGACTTCTTTTTTTATCCAATCATTTGATGTAAATCATTAAATATTTTATTTACCCAATAATTTTTCTAATCTAATTTTCAAATGTCTCTGAAACTGGATAAATGGGTCAGTGAAATAAATTGTCATGGAGCGTACGAACAATTTTAGCGCCAGATTTGCAAAGTGTGTAAATTGTGGAATCTTTCCACCGCCGATAAATTGTGTAGCCCAAACACGACCCGCGAGAGTAGAAGTTTGGCCACACTTGATGTATAGCTTCGTGTTTGTGCTCGACAACACGTGTCTGCGTAGCGAGAGATTGTTTTTCCGTTCGCCCGTTCAGAATGTTAAATTATATCATAATTTTAATCACATATAGGTGTCAACAGCTATCTCGTATTCATCATGCAAAATTTCGATTGACTAATCCACAACAGAATGCCATCCGTGCTCCCATCTCATTCATTTATCTCATATTTATAAGGGACAACCTTGAAGAGATGTGACGTTCATTTATAACTTTTCACAATTTATCATAGTATCGATTTCTCGACTGTTGGTTAACTTGACCTCTGCATGGAACTGTAGTCCGTTGAGAACGAACACATCAAACAAAATATCGTAATAATAGTTCCATTACAAATGGATAAGAATGCATTTACGATCCAGTAAGATAGTATCATTTGATGGTTTCGAAACCCAAATCATTTTGACAAAGTGTCACTCGGGAAGAATTTCATGTCCTTGTATTTAGAAGCCCGTACGTGTAACTGACTGACATATGTATCAGAATTATCACATACTTCACTAGTCGTAGAAACATGAAATTTAATTTTGCTCTTAGCTGTAGAACAGCAATGAATAATAAAATTCCAAATATTCGAGAATTTTATTTTTAAAGTACATTTACCGATGATTAATATGACGCGAAGCAAACGAGCATTAGTTTGTGGATGTGCCATGTACATGCCAAAGCCCCCTCGATTACAAAAAAGTGGTATGGCGGCGAACGTGAGAATAATCGTATTGAGATTTATCGTGAATAGTGTAAGTTATTTAATGTTTTATAGACGCGTTGAAGTATTATGTGCTTTAATTTTACAATCAGATTATAATAAAAACCATGTGTGTTTAATTGTTTTGTGTCTTTGTGCAAATAAAATGACAAAAATGGATCTTTGTGGACATATTTGAAACGGAATCTGAAGAATAACAATGATAAGTTGCTAAACGTAATTATAGTGAAGTTTTATTCGTTAAAGTAGCTTTTATTCATTAATGTGTTGTATGAGTTTCTGTGAATGATTAGCTCACGTACGTATTTTATTTACATTGCAAATATGCCTATTATTTACATTGCCAAAGTGGGTTTCTGAATACTTGAGTTACTTAGGAATGTATCGTTTTCCTAGACTTGTTTGATATTACTCGCTTTGAAATTTTTTGTAGTATTGAGATTGAAATTTGTTTTACGAACTTCGAAAGTGCAAAAACTAAGATCATTAAAATTATATAGTGTTCATTTTACAATAAGACATGGTCAAGCCATTCATGTATGTAGCAGGCGGAGAAAATTTGTATTGATTCCTTGGTACATTTCAAAACTTAGATTACGTTCTTAAAGAATTACGTTTTAGGCAAGAAACAATAATTTTTACTGTGTAAAAAAATGTTAGGTTAATTTTATTCTTTGCAACATTGTTTTATGTTCTACTTTCAACGTATTTATTAACTTTTCTAATAAAATTCACTATTTCTGAATCTCTTACAATACGTCCAACAATGGAAGTATTTGCATTTTATGTTCATTGCAAAGACACTCAACGAAATATTGTGGGTATATTATTCTTTATTTAGGTAATTTTTAAGGCTCTTTTCGATACAAAATTTTAGTTCATGTTACAACGCTTCTCATGAAATAGTAATTATATCATTTATCTCTCTTCTATACGTATCATTATAAGTCAGTGGTTGTCTTATTCCTCGTATCTTTTGCATGCAGGTGGTGTAAAGAAATATTTTTGTTTACTACAACATGCTCATAAGTTTTCACCAAATTTTCTAAGTATCTTAATCAATGTTTTTATGTCCTTTTTACATCACACTGCTTCCAAAAGTTGCATAAAAAATAAATATATTGAATGAAGTTAGCCCCGAAAAGACAGTTGAAAGTGCTATACACATATTTCGTAATACTTGATACATAAACTGTTGCAATAATGAAAAATAGATTCATCAAACTGTTGTGATAATGAAAAGTGTAGTCCATTGTTCGTACATAGTGGGTTGAATGTATAATCGTGTCTGACGATAATGGTTGATTCTATTTAATGTGTTAATCCATATCCATTCCATAATATCGTATTTAATTTTCAAGTTTGTTATTTGTAAAATTGGTTGTATGACTTTATATCAGAAAAAATAATTTAAATTTGTATAAATAATTGGTAATTGCAACAACGTTTAAAAGTACTATTGAAGGTGACACTGTTCATTGTCCGTAACGTTACCCATGGTGTAAGGGTAAGGTGTGAGCGTAGATATCAGAAGATCAAGAGTTCGCTCTCGATAGGAATGTATGAGTATTCAGTTTTGTCTACAGAACATTATTCGAATTAGTAAGTTAGGTACATTAAAAATATATTTTTGCGATTCTTACTAAATATAAGGAGTTCTTCATCAGGATCATATGTATTCGTAGACTATGAAGTATAGGGAATTTTTTGGTATTGACATAGGGAAATATTTTTGTTTATTTCGATATGTTCTTACGTTTTCGCCTAATTTTCTAGGTATAGTTATCAATATTTGCATCCTTTTTTACACCAAACTACTTCTAGAAGTTGCATAACCAAAAATGTTCAATGACGTTAATCCCCTAAAATTTTTGAACGTGCTGTACATAAATTTCGTAATACTTAATTCATCAAACTTTAGTGTTAATGAAAAATATATTCCGTAATTTGTACGTAAAGGATTGAGTATATTCTGAACAGATTATTGAATCGAACGGAAGATGAGAAAATTNATAAAACACCTTGCAAGGGCGCAGTCCCTTAATCGGGGACCTGGGGGTAAAACTCCCAACGAGCAAAGCCACTCGTTGAAATAAAATGGAATTGTATTATGATTTTATATTTCATTGATTTCTCGACAATATTATTTCGTGTTTCATATTTTATTGCTTTCTCCCTGATTTTTTTGTTCTATTCTAAAGGTGGATTGCTGTTTTCTTGGTTGTGCAAGGAAGACCGGGACCATTTGTCATGGGGTAAGTTGTTACATTCTAATTTAAAATTGACCTCCGGCAGGAACTCACGCTTACCTACTATACAATACTCATTCGTATGGTGTTCCTGTCGATTACTGTAACGATTACAGTAGTGGCAGAGCGAATGCTTGTGATGACGTTGAATGTGCGTTTGCGAGAATTTTTCCTTTTAAATTGTATTTTGTAATTTGTGACGNGCGAGAATTTTTTCTTTTAAATTGTATTTTGTAATTTGTGACGGAACTTTTTTTAGGAATACCTTATTTAAAAGTCCTATACTACTATATTATTCCATTTACACGTGACAAGATATGAAATTGGGTATCGTGAGGAAATATGGTTCATTCGAGTGAACCAGATGTTACTGAGTCAACTCAATGACGTCTCATAATTCAGGAAATTTAATATTTAAATAAACCATATTTTTCAATTTTCTTTATTTCAGATATATTTCTTGGATATAATGCGTACAGTTTACATTAATGATTCTGAAGTTGGAGGGAGAAAGGTGATCTGAGAACGCAAAACCAACGGAGAGAGCATTTTAACGGATTCACCAGTAAAAATGTTTTAAGATAAACGAAAATCAGTCAAGAAAAATGACAGTCACTGCAGAAAAGGCATCAAACTAAACAAGAAAACTTAGGAAATAATCTCCTTAACAGATACCTTCAGGTGAAGAGGATGGTGACTGTTTTTGTATTGCATTTTTGTCACTGACCAATTGAATGAATTATGCTGTTTTTGTTTCTTACGTTTAAACAATGTTTGGATATTACAATAATGTTCTAACCCACTGTTATACGGATATGTGCAATCACTAGAGTAACGTAAACAGTTTAGTTTGTCATATAAATCCGGATGAAACATCGAAGTATGTGCTAATGTAAGCGAGAATCTAAGGGAACAAAATGAAATGTAGAAGGGACTAGAGAGTATGATTCCTGATGCGTGTTGTGTAATTGGGAATATGAAAGAAAGAATTGATCCAGTTTAGGGCTTTCTGAGGCCATTTACTGTAATTGGCGTAATAGTTGTTCGAGGCGACAGTCAAGAGCGTGGTCTCCGTGGACCTTCTTTATGGCGCCCATAAACTACTATTTAACGGAGGAACGGGAAATAGCCGGAGATAGGATCCTTGTTTCGGAGAAGGATATAAGTTCTCTCGGAAGGTGGTAAAAGGATACGAGCTTCCACGAGTTATCCTCCTAAACCGATCCTGGAGATCACCAGAACCCATAACCTCTTGCACTTTAATAACAAAGTTAGTTCTCAAAAAAAAAAAGGGATTATGTTTCATTTTATGCATTTATCAGAAAATTAACCGTTTCAGACTGGGCCGTTGATATCTCCAGTCGTCAAGAGGATCTTTGGAACCAGTCTGGGATATTCAGATATACAGTTTTTCACTTGTGTGATTCGTTCACATAGCAGTAATGCACGAAAGGACCAAATCCTTTTCGAATATCATAGATTATTACAATATTTACTACTTACATTCACGTAATGTACGTGGCATATAAGTCTTGTTGATTTGAAATGTATATGATGTCCGGAAGAAACATTTTTAATCGAGATATTAATTCTTAAATAACCCAGATGATTTCTTGAGAAATTCTGAGCTGCGTAAGGTAGTATATCCATTGGAGAGTCGAGGCTTAAGAACCCTCCAAAAAGGTTTCAAATGATAGTGTGAACCATTCCATTTCCACTGGCGATGAATTTTCATACCCTTACGGCGCAAAATTTTGAGTTATTTGACTTTAAATTTCTATGGGCTTAAATGGAGAGACTTTCTCGGGTTTATGTGTTTTTCATATCCTGGCAAATGATTCGGATTAATATAGAGGGAAAAACCTCCTAAAGCATAGCGAATGGATATAAGAACGCAATGACGTTAAGATTCTCATATCTTACTGGGCATTTACAAGAATAATTCACCAAAACTGGAAAATACTGTTCTAGCGGAAATGGCAGTCGCATCATGTGACTGGAGATAATGCGATCCTTGAAAGTCAAACGACAATCTAAATTTATTGTCAAGTTTTAAAATCATAAAAAAATTGTTATCTTCCAACAGTAAAAATAAGGAAAATAAATATAAACAGTCCCAATACGAATCTATCCAATGTGAAACAAAAATTACACTATTTTCCTTTATGCTAACTTTCATTTCGATCAGTTCTTGGGTTAAAAAAAAACTTTCTTCTTTATAATGTTAGTAAATGAGAGAGTGGGAACAGTATTGAATAGTACACACCAACACTACTAACTTAAATGAACAAAGTTGTAGTAGATATCAATGAGGAATGAGGAAGAATTGATGGTTTAGGGAGAAAAAGATGTTAAACCACAAAGAAAAACTTGTGAAATATGAGGAATCTTTGTTTTCAAACCAAAATTCTAGTTTATTTTCAAGAGTTATGGAATAAATTAATATGTTTTTATAAAACTACAATTCTCATTAAATAGAGAGATCCAACTAAACGAAATGTTTACCCTCAGTTCCCATGTCACTTTCTTTTTTTTTGAAACGATTCCGTCTGTATCTTGAATATTTTCACTGGAAGACGTACACTGAGACACTTCTTCCTCTGTAGAACTATTAACTGGAGAAAATAGCTTCCACCTTACTCTTCGAGCAGCCGTTTTCTTGTGGTCAAAATGTTCTACATAAAACGGAGGTGAGTTACATTAATCTATTTCACGAGAGCCAAGTCGGTGGTACTCTGGTTACATATTATTTTCCTTTGTACTAGATCATATTAATCATCTTCAAACGTTTTCAGGTAAAGGAGACGAAAAAAACTTTAATTTATTTTCACACTTTGATCAGAAATGTTGAAATTCGATTTTTACTGTGGGGAATAGCAATATAAGGATTTTCCATTTCATGCTGTTTTTTAGTTTTATCTTTTAGTAATCTACACTGTCATTGATTGCTATTGGGACGAATCTAACAAGTGCGTACCGGGACTCGAACCCGCCCGTTTTGGTCGCTCACCTGACCCGCCTCGACTCCCGAAACCCATACGCCACAACCACCTGGCACAACTACAGTCAAATCAAAAGTCCCGGGTTCGAAACCCAGTTTTCATTTGGCCGTAGACTATGCAACCTTCCCTTCCCGAGTAGATAATCGGAAGTTGTGAGTTAAATACGTACTAGAACAATTTCTCTTGAACATGAAATAAATAAATTTTGCGTTACTATGAATTTTCTAGAAAAAAAAATTTCAGAATCGTAGTAGTAATATGAACCAACTATTGAGAGAGAAACCGAGCGGTTGTGGACCCTTGTTTCCTTGTTTATGCGAAAGAACTACTTCAGAGAATAGCAACGCGAATACGCTATGCGTGGGAGAGTAGCCCGATACGGACACTGATGCGCTGCATACGCGCGCACCCATCTAACGTGTCCAGTGAAAACGTCCCCTTGATGGAAGCCCGTAACACGAGGGTGGTGGAGTACGTCACCCGTCGCTGTATCGAGTCCCGGGATCTGAGCGCACGCTCGTTGCATTCCTCCCAAGTCTCCTTTTACCTCTTGATTTATCGCCCTTCCTCTTCATATCCCGCGGGTTTTGATTTCACCGCTGTTTATTGGAGGAGAGCCTCCATTCTTCGTCACGTAGCTGCGAGGTAAGGAAAAAGTGATTGGGGTTCGAATAATTGAGGCGAAAATTAATAAACAAAGTTGTTTTTACGAATCCGAGGACGTACATTGTTTCTCACATTTACATTTTTACTTTTTCTTCTACCACGGCGCCAGTTTTCTTGTTTCTGAACGATTATTTATCAACTTACCTATCTTTAAGCTCTGAACGTAGCTTAATATGAATTATAAAGTTTTCAATTTGAAAAGGTCATTTTATAATATTCTCGGTCACTATTTTTCTGAATAATCTGATTGAATCGAGACATCTCAATTTATATTTAATTGAGACTGAATTATTTATGTTGGTCCCATGTTACTTGGAACACTGATGACGGGTAAAGCACCGCCTAACATGTATGTTTTGTAACGTAACATATCAATTAAAATTGTGGAAGATAATTTCATGTTTCCTTAACATAGATTATAAGGTTAACGATTATAAGATATTATTAAGATATTTGTCGAAAAGGAATCGAATGTTCGCTGCATAGTCCTCAACAAACCATATTAATGTCTTCAACATCAATGCAGGAGTCTTGGTTCGATTCCCGGCTCGTCGACATTTTCATCTGACCAAAAGTTATCACATATCTTCTCCACATGTAGGTACACGGAAGATATATGTATTTATGTACATTTTGACGTCTTCTTTATAAAGCAGAGTACCGCCCTAGCGCGTTAAAATTCACTACATGCAGTAGCATCACAATAATTCCACTTTCCGTTTAACTATACATCACTTTTTTACTGCTATTTTTTATCTGTTAATCTAACACAACGTTATCTTTGTAAAATAATTTAATATACTGGTAGTAAAACAGGAATTGAAACTACTCCAAAGTACGTCTTCCACTTACTGACCATGAACGTCGAACTAATCGGAATAACCTCCCGTTGCGATGGTGGTATCGTTCTAGCTCATCACCAAATCATCCCGGGTTCAATTATTTTCACATTAATGTCCCAGTTCATATAGCTGTGACTACTGAAAGGCAAACATTCCTTCCTCTATCCACCTCCTCCTAGTATCAATAACTCTTACTATTACTAACTACTTCTACTAACCCCACCACGTGGGCCAAGTTGTTGGTAAACCCAACTAACCGGCCCACCAACCACCCACCTCCTACCAACTATCGCTCCATGTAGATAAGCTTCAATAGCACGCTACAATTCCCATTTACAAATACTTCAATGAAAAAAAGCAAGGAAAAATACATGAAGAAAAGAGATATACTCTGCCAAATTCTCGTCAAATATTCCTAAATTTTTAACTCGAAAATATTAAGCTAAGAGACACTAAAGGTCGCCGAAGGGGTGCTCCGTCACGCGGAGGAGCAAGGTGCATCTGCATGGGATATTTATGTTGCCAACGTAATGATGCAGCCCGAAGACCAAATGAGCGAGGGAGGTAACCTAACAAGGCATTTTTTTCCCACAAAGAACAAGCCATTTCTTCAGTTTTGTGTATTACCTGATTTTAACTTTTAACTTGCTTTAGGATCTGAAGTCTAAGCAGTAAAACATGGTGTGTCGTTATTTCCTAAAACTTTTCGACATGTCGTTACCTCCCCAGTTCACAGTTGGTCGAGTTTGCGGGAATCTACGGTACCAATGATTTAGAATTGTAAGAATACTAAGGTTTTTAAAACAGACAAATTTGGGTTATCGCATAATTAAAATCCTTTCACACACATACGTTATGTTCTTTCAACAATCTTTTTACTGCTAGCAAAAGAGGTGAGCAGAAACATTTGGGATCAGGTACAATCTTAATCCCTGGGCTCCATTTATTGTTGATTAGAAGGGGTGAATTCGAAATGCAAACAATAATAAAAAGAAAATCGTAACCATAATTCAAAAACGTTACATAGACCATTAAACGAATTTGCGAATCAAACTATTTTATTACGTCACCTTGCTCCTATATACGTTTGACACACGAGGAATCGAACCCGGCACAATAGTCACCCCGGAGACTTCCTTTTTGTATCCTGTTGCACTTCTTCTTCGGGTTCGTTGGATTTGACGCAGAAAACGCATACCAGTTTGCGGTCAGCGTAGAAAATAGAATTATATCTATACACTGATATATTACACTGTACGCTTGCAAATATTTACCATTCAACGGATATCAAAGTTGGCGAAAGACCTAGAAGAGATCATTTTAATCCTTTTTTCCCGTCACTCGCAAACGGATGTTAATGGGTTTTCCACTGTATGAGAACATACAGTGCATTGAGCGTGGGCGACACCAAGGGAGGGGCGTTTGGGGTAGTTGTGAAGATATCATCAAATAATTTTATCCGATGTGTCACTGAGAATTTACCATAAACCCATTAAAATTACTTTGTATTGTACTCAATTATTTCCTTATGAATATGTACTGGTATCTATAATTGATATTGTATGATTCCTGCAATAACTATTTGTATTATAGAATTATATTCGTCGAACATCGTGAAGTTGTGTGAAACGGTTGGATAGAAACCAATCCAAACTCTCAGGCGACGCTGGGTAGGTTCAATAATGATTACACTAGGCAATAAGTTTTAATTTTTTCCTTGCTTCTAGTTAATAAATTTGTTCACTTAACTAACTTCGGGGTGCTGAATTCAGAGGGATAAGATTTTCTCCATCACGTCATATTTTCTAGATATACAAAGGTTTTATAAATGTTACATAACATGTACATAAACAGATTATAGCACTGTTTTCTTGACAACAGTAAAAATAACGCGCGTAAACAAAAAATATATAAATAATGCACAAACTCTACCAAGGTAATGTGCACCAATTTTAATAAAAATTTCTTTTGGCCAAAAACCGTTGTTGAAGCTTTTCTTTTGCATGGCATCTCATCAGTCTCCCTAGTGCTTTCGGGTGTTGTACAGCAGTTCCATAAGCACAAAAAGCAACAACATTTTGTGAAGTCACCGTGTAAACCAATTAGTTGTGCAGCATGTTTTAAATGACAATAAATGTGCCACTTATGATTTTTATGTAGCAAAAATATTAAAAGTACATAATTTAAATTCATTTTTTAATAAATATTTTAAAAACCTTATGTGATAGGTCATTTCTGAAGGCAATTTCAGATTCTACACGAAAAAATAGGTAAGAAAACCTTTATTTCACACCAGATGCAAAATTTCTGTTACCTAGTGTAATCTTTACAGTGATGATCAGTCCTCATTGCAGAATCGACGAACGAATATTCATTTCAAATATTTGTTATTTTTAACATTTATGCATGTGACTGTAATGCTACATTTCATAAAATAATTGGAAATTATTTTTTATGTTCATGTTCACTTTTTTCCCACAAAGATTACTCCCCGGGTGGTTGTAGTTTCGGATTAGATCCTTATATTAATGACATATTCCCAGTGGAGCTGTAGACGCGAGTCGGGTTCCATATAAATAAAATAATTCTGCGATAACTTGACCTAACTCAAGCTAACTTTCCTATTTAAGTAAGTTACTACTTGACTCCTGAGATAGAAATTATTTATTCTCTTTGACGAGTACTACAGAGAGAGGAGGAAGACATTAGATACAAAGGCTTATTAACTATTCGAAACCATGGGGTCTCTCTGACTCGTGAACAATGAACAGGAATGAGCGTGTGGCTCCTCAATCACACGCGGCGGGCGGCAGTTCCTCGAATGTGTCTCCGAGCCGATCTCCACTGACCATGATGTCTCCGCGACAAAGCGACTTCGCCGAGCCGTCGCCGCGTGAATGCCTCGTGGGATCGCGAGGGGCGAGCAGACGGAGGAGAGGGCGCTACGGGTCGCCAGAGCGATCCCGGAGATGTGACGATGAATCGGAGGTTGTGGGTGCAGCAACCAGATGGAGATAGCTGAGATGTGCTTGCTGGAGCGCTGTGCGTTGGAAGAGATGAGGTAGCGGAAAGGGGGGGGAGGGTACATCATGAGGGCGATGGGGTGCCTCCGGACTCGGCCGTGCGATTCAATGCGCTTTAATGAAGGACCGCGCGACGCGCGTAGCCGCCTAGCTCATCTGCATAGGCCCACAGCCTCGCCTCGCATTAATTTGAACGTTTCCCGCGGGCCAAGCCGGGGCTAGCTGGCGGTCGAAGCGACGAACGGCAGCGGAGGACAGCAGTCCCGTGCCGATTGATTGCATTAGCATCGGCGATGGCGGGCAAGTGGGCCGACGAGCTGCCGCGGCGCGCGTTACCTGCAGGCGCCGCGCTTCGTCACGCCGCACTCCCCCTTCGCGTCGTCCCCAAACATATTTTAACAATGCAATTCCCCGGCATTGCCAGTGCATTTGCATGCAACATTCTATCCCGCAATTGGAGGAGTCGCAGCGGGGAGAGCGAAGCGCGCGAGTAATAAGGGAAGAGACGCCGTCACGCCCACGGAGAAGAAGCTCTCATCCGAATGGAGGACCCGAGAAGTCACAATGCGCGCGCGTCGCCAGATCGCTGTCGAGCGCCTGAAAGACGAGCTCTTAGTTGCCTCAGGACATGGCGCGAGCGAGAGAGGTTTCTTCTCTAATCCATCAAATTACGACGAAGGATTAGAAACGCGCGAAAGAAACTGGTAGAACCTCTGATTCGTGAAGGAAAAATGATGAGAGAAATGCGAGTTTCATACCTTAATTTAGTTCGTTTTTGGCTAATGAAATTTAAAGCTATTGAATTTTTCTCTTTGTTTGGAGTTCAATTAAAATTTTGTTTGCATGGCAATATTCCGATTATATAGCGTATTATTATATTTCTAAAATTTACTCTTGAACATGGGCACCGAGGAGCGATGTCCGAATTGCCTACGCCACTTTTCATGAGACGATGCAGGTTGGTAATCCGTAATGACAACCGGGAGCTGTTGAATCTCTATTTTTAAAATACATATGGATAGGATTCTCAGTTGTTTGATTTGTGGTAAAAAATTACGTTCTTAAAACTGAAATCAAGATCAAGAATATAAAAATTTCGATCAAATATAAAAATTTAATTCGATTTTGATAGAGGGGAAGATATTTTTATGAGTACTGGATTTTAAGATAAAGTTCTTACCAGAATTGTAGTTTTAGTTTTAGATCGATATACTTCCGCTATATACAGCTAAGATACGATATGTGGGATATGTATGTGAACATCATACAGATGTAAAGAAGAAAACAAGTGATTAAAGAAGCGGGAGAACTGTAAATATTGAGTCTGATACATGTTCATGAGAATATAGATAAGATAAAGAAGATAATTTCACTTAAATGTAAAGATAGGAAGACTATGTTCTTTGTGGAACAAAATTCAGTACATTCCTTCTCGTGAAGGAAGTAAGTCAATAATAATTTATTTTTCTAGCACTCAACGGTATTTCTCGTTCATGGCAGGTGACGGCTTCTGTCTTCGCGGTCTCTCAGTGTAATCCAGGAGTTCCTTTAACGATGACATGAACGAGCTTACGGGAATACCCGTCTGGGATCGTCAGCTCATTTTCCAGTGTGGAGAAGAATAGAAATGAAATCAGCGTCGCAATGAAATAGAGCCCAAGTGTGCACGGGAGTCTGTTGACGGTTCATATGCGAGCAAGTTTCAAATTGGATCTTCACATTTTTTAGTTATATCTCACAGGTGATAATTAATGAAAAATGTTCTCGGTATTATTTTGTTTCCGCGTGTTTTCTTCTTTACACATAGCTTACGACTGTGGCAGTATATTGCTTGTCTCCCCGGATGCGGGATTCAGCCTTGGTTGAATAGAGTGAGGTTTCCGTTCCCCTCACCTATTGCCGATACCTCACCAATTATACTCTTTCTTTATTATAAAATCATGGAAGATGGACGAAACGGAGAAGAATACGTCTTTCGAATATCGAGAGACCTAGAGTCCCATCTCACAATATTCTTTACCGTAGGAGAAACACGCTCCAAAACCTAGAAAAGCAGCAATGTTAATGTTCTAAACTTGCGTATGAATATCTGTGAAGAACCTTTGATGGGTTCCTGGGCATACGAGAATCAGAGGAAACGAAAAGGTGGACGAACTGGCAAAGCTGGGATCTACGGGAAACTTTGTGCCCGGAACCCTTCTTTGGAGTATGTCCACGAAGGATGAGGTTAGAAATCGCCAACTGCAACGACTCACCATCTGGAAGCAAACAATGAGACATGTCCTCGAGTTAATCGAGTCGAACTTAACCACGAATATAAGGAGGCCCTACTAAATTTAAGTGGGAATGCATCAGGAAAGTTGTGGTAATTTTATGAGGCTATAATACGCTACGGAGACATCTGCACATCATGGAGATCAATCAGGATCGAATGTGCAGGTGACGCCGCGACATGGAGGAGGAAACCTATGCGCATGTGCTATGTTTGTGCGGGGCTTTTGCTTAAATTAGATACCGTCGCCCGGGTAATGTTTTTCGAATATAGAGAATGCTAAGATCCTGTCGTTGGCGTTCTTTATCGAGGGCTAAAGATTGATAAAAGCTAATGTATACAAAGGGGTACAAAAGGTCTTTTAAACCTACGTGCGGGGCTCTGTTCTAAAATGACCCACCCAATTTTTAATCTAATCTAAGTGAAGACCGGCGAAATACTGCCCTTTCAGCTCCGCTCCGCTCCTCTCTCCCGCGTCGTACGCCACGCAACCCGACCGATTTCCACTGCTCTCGAGGAAGACGAGTGAGTATCCGCATAGAGAGCGTAGGCAGATCACGGACCGTTGGAGGGCGCGGGTGCTGGGCGCCCGCTGGTTTATACCGCGAGCCACGGCCTGCAATTAGAGGCCACCTCGTGTGTCACAGGCGAACAATGTGACACGACAGTAGAGGGCTGGCGGGACGTCAGGGGCAGAGAGTGGCCGCCCGCTGCTGCGGGGCGCCCGCCACGCGCGCCGGGGAGTGCCGTGGCAAGGGCGGGACGCGAGCTGTGTCTGAAGAACGTCAGCGTGTCACTCGTTCGTCGTGCTGCTTTCCCACTGCTCCCCTCCCCGCCCCGTCCCATCAACGCGCACCCCGCTTCCCCGCCGATTACCATACTAACGAGCGCGCGGGGCGCGGTCCGCTAGCCGCGGCGGCGACCCCTACACCGGCATCCGTCTCCCCCCGTCCCCCCGTTGAGCTGCCCGGTAGGGCGCACAGCCTTATGAGGGAGCTGGGTATGTGCAGCACGCTGTAAGTTATTGCGCGTTTCGCCGGCGTCGCCTCAGTCCTTTCGGCGCGCTCGCCTGCACTGTGATCAGAGCCAGTAATTAGATAAGGGGCCTCCGGTCCCAGAACTTTCCACGAGCTAGAAATGTCAGCTCTCTTAAAGCCACCGCTGACTATTAAAGAAAACGACTTTTTTGAATTCAAAAAAACTCACCGAGTTCATTTTACATAATCGTTTCGAAGGTAACATGAGAGTGCGCAGCTCTGGATGAAACCATGATTTCAAAGTTTGCCAGAACTCGCTAATTAGAATTAGAATGCTGTCACTTGACGGATAATCTTAGACAGTATGTATACACGTTTCTTAGCAAAGATTGTGTTTACATCAAAATGAAAATTGGTGGGTGAAATTGTTTGAAACGAATCGTTGATCACAACAATAATGTTCGGTACTGTTTCATTCCTGAGAAGATTTTAAACTTTGTATAATTTTCTCTTTAAGTATCGCAATTTCAACAGAAAATATACTGTGTACCTGCAC
This sequence comes from Laupala kohalensis, assembly GCA_002313205.1. Taxonomy (NCBI): domain Eukaryota; kingdom Metazoa; phylum Arthropoda; class Insecta; order Orthoptera; family Trigonidiidae; genus Laupala; species Laupala kohalensis. The sequence continues at coordinate 40,784 of NNCF01126075.1, read as the reverse complement.
AAAGAAGAGTTGATCAAATGTGTAGCTATAGTATTTTCCTAATTAAAAAATCGTTTGTGAATGATTCCCGGCAATCTTACTTCTTCATGAATGGTAAGGGAGGTTGTTCCATTCAGGTAGTTATTTGGGTACTTAGAAATATATAATAGTGAGCTGCATTTCATTGCGTGTCAGAAACTTCGCCTTAATCATGTGAAAATTCAAAAGAAATCATGCCTCAGAGAAAAAATTGAAGAAACAATTTTAATTGCGCGAGCAAAATTCGTTCCGCAACTGTAGAGCTTTACGAATTTGCTGAGCTCAGAAACAGGGTCGCAATTAAAAGTAAGGAATGCACTTTTCAGAGGAAACGTTAAAGAGAATCCAATTTTTGAGAACACGTCATTAAAAAGAATGTGCAAAAGGACGTTTGAAAGCCTTAATTGTTACTGAGGCGTTTCACGTCAACCAAGTCGAATAAATGCGATGGGTGGTATAGATTTTCCATGATTTAAGATATCTTATTCACTTCTTATTAGAGAAAGATTCATTCAGTGAGAATATTATTCTTACTTTTTTATTTTCACGAGGAAGAATATCATGATTCAAATGTGTTGACAGAATAACCGGAAATAAGGCACCACGACAAGAACGCAATAAGTGGTTTTTGATCGGTCGTTTATCCACTACGGTTCGGAACAAACATCAAACCCCAAACTATATTGAATGACGTTCCGAGAAAATTGGTAAAGACCAATTGGGATATTGTAAAATCATCTCTTTTATTTCTTCGACNTAAAGACCAATTGGGATATTGTAAAATCATCTCTTTTATTTCTTCGACGATCTTGAGTAGAACACTTCTAATCGTAGGCGATGGGTAATAAATGATGGGCAATTCTAACATTTCAATATCGTCTTCCTTATTTCAACCTCCTTCACCCGTCTTCCCTGCAAATCGAATGACGCATGATGAAGACTGAAATAGCGGTATTCCAATCGACAACATAAAAGATCGGCACTTGCCACTACACAACCATGTCGACAACGAATTCTCAGTTTCAGTCCCTGCACGTGTAATCATATTGAAGTTAATTTCAACCCTACTAGAAGTTTTCCTTATCTACATCATGTCGTTTTCTGCTAATTGAGACTGATTTTCCTGAATGGTAATTCCCACTTGTTCAGCTCCGACGATTTCTTCCATTCTTTCACTTTGACTTCAAAAAATGTGGAGAAGCTTGCTTATTCCGGATGATAAAATTAGGTTATCCTTCCCAATAGGCGGAGAGACTTTCATTTGAAGTTACTTTAAAATTATCAGTAGCGTTTACCACAATCAGAGGAATATCGGTTTGACTTTGTTGCGTCTGCGATATCGTTTAAGCATTTGTGTAGGAAAAGAGAGCATGAGCTCAAACTTGGAGCAAATATTGCATTTTAGAAACGTTCAAAAACGTCTGTTCCAAAATTCTTCCGTTCGATTCTGTGATTGCGTTTTCAAACAAAGAATAGCTTTATTAACCAACTAAACTTAGAATACATTCATTGCCAAGCTTTCTATGAACCATTGAATGTGTATCAAATATTTTGAATGTGTAGAAAGTAATTTAAGTTTTAAATTGTTTTTCTTCGTGTGTAGATGACATATTAATTAAAATGAAAATACAACATGATACTGCAATACTTATTTATTGGAGTGTCCACTCCCTCACATTAAAACTCCTACACTGTATGAGCACATTACGAAGAGAGATGAACTGACTTGGCTTACACCTATGTTTATTTGAAATCACAAATTTACCGTTAAAAGATTTATTTTCATAAATCAAACCTCCAAAACGAGATAAATAAATTTAATTATACACTAATATAGACGTACGTCTAGTAAGCTTACATTTCTTAAAATATTTTTGTAATAACTATCAGGTTTCATTTCATTCACAAATAATATTTCTGGTTCATCTTAGGCAAAATAACGTATTTAAAAAACCTCCGAATCGAAAAATTGTTCGGTTATCGATTCGCAATACATCTACGTCCCGAAGAAAACGAAATTTCGTTATTTCTATAAACGACCGGTTCTAGAACCTAAAACCAGATTTTTATCGGTATCGATTCTCAGTTCCGCTGAGTCGAGAACCGAGATTCTTTGTCGAATCGAGAACCGAGAACGGAACTGACACATCCCTCTATTTATATATCAGTTCATTGATAGAGCTTTGTTCAAATTTATCTTCTTTGGTTCGAACCACTGCAGACAAGTGGCACTAACTTTCGTTTGGTGTTTATCGACCTCAGTTTTTATCGAATCGGACAAATTATCCAAATCCAAAAATGCCAACCGCTCTTAGCTCTATGGTGGTTGTTGACTGGTTGCTAAGGGTGACCGTACGTAGTTGTAATAAGTTCCGTGAAAAATGCTTAATTTTTCACGTAAATCGTTAGGAAGTGAATTGAATTTGGTGTAGAAACGCTCACGAAGGATAAATGTACGTGTGGAAATGAAGGTAGCGACAGGAATGGACATTTACCGTTTAATTTAGTGTGTGTAGCATGCACATCGTTCATTCGTGAATGGAAGATGGTGACTAAACTACACAATTGAATATTGATATGGTATGATGGAAATGCAGAGTGAACGGTGAGCAGTGCTTGGTGGTTGGGAAATGACTAGGAAGATGATATGGATGTTCCTACAATGTGCAGAAATACAAATTAACTACGGGAGTAATACAGATCATGTGTGATGGAGAAACAGACCATGTACGAGAATTAAATGTGAGTACAACAAATATTCTCTTCTAGTTATTAAAATAATGTAGGACACTTGTAAGGCGCAATAAAATGCAAGATATATTAGTTAGAAAGTGATTCAAGTGCAATTTTGGGATAATGCACTGATGTAGAGAATTATTGACTGCCTCAAATCAAAAGAACGATCGCGTTACGGATGGTTTCACGTAGGAGGGTGGAAATTAAGAAAACTGAGGGGGGATCGAGACTATTTGCCAACTTTGCGGGGAACAAAATGAAGATTGGATTCACATTTTACTAACATGGCCGAAAACAGATCAAAAACGAACTTTTATCCCAGTTGGTGCATTCTAAAATTATCACATTAACGTAGATTTAGCCATTGCGATAATGAGGGTCAATAGAGTATCTGTAGTGCAGTCCCTGGGTCAGTTTCTAAGCTATGTGAGGAAAATGAAAGAAAGAGTAATATGCGCTGAAACCTCTGATTCAAATGAACCGTGAATCTGCCGCTTCGTCTTTTTCTTTTGTTTCAGGCGGAGACATGTTGAGAAGACCTTCCAAGGCATTACGTCAATTATATGTTGTTGTTTTTTTGTTTTTTTATTATTATAAATAATTGAATTTTATTTTAATCTTTATTTATATGGCAAAACTGGTATATTTTACATTCTAATTTATTTCTCTTATTTAAATATCTTTTGTAAATATGTTTATAATAATTGTATATATTCGTGTCCTGACCGTTGGTTTCCCGTGGTTCCCAACAGTGCTTATGTAATCGGTAGTTGCAGTATACATAAAAGATATTTTACAACTAAATTAAACAATATTAAAGAAGCACTAAAGGATGCTAAAAATACTATTACGATACAAATCACAAGTAAATAAAATTACAATCATTTTAAGTTCAAAACAAAGATTTCCAAAATTAAAACTGCAACTATTCATTCAATGAGAGTGAATACCAGGGCATTGTATGCACAGCCCACGGCTCTACTTAAGGGGCATTTTAAAGGCGTACAGGCAAAAAAACCTCGCCACACATTTGTACATAAATAATATTTGTAAATAAAGCGCCCTATTGAAATTGAAATTGAAATTGAAATATTATAGGGTTTATGTGATACTAACAGGTGCTCGTACAAGAAGAGAGTCCAGGGCGTCATGATCCCTCTAAAAGTCATAGAGAATGAGTTTCTAGTCACATAAAAGCGTTTATGATTTTCAAGATGGTTTACGCATTTTAACGATCAGTAATTAGTACTGCAGTATATTAGTACAAACGATTTAGCAACGCACAACGTGCCATACCCAGTTCGACAAAGTTGTAGTGGCGGCGATGGTCGTGCCATTATGGTTGTGAGAGTGGGTCTTGATGTGAATGACATGATACGCTCATGGGAAGAGAGTTGTCTTCGGAGGTCGACGAATTATAAATAGCAGTTGTGTTTCAGCGCAGGGGCGCACCCACGGGGGCGGGGTCTTAGGGGGCTGGAGCTTCCCCATCAACTACCAATTTAAAAATTATTCTATTAAACGAAAAACAATTAACTGTACCCAATCGAAACTATATAGAGCATCATTTTATGTTGATAATTGATTTAAAAGCACATGTGAAGGTTATGCAAATTCTCCGACTTGGAGTAAACTATTGTCCTTCGAGTAAATTTTTGACCAAACCAGGTTCCAGACACGAATTCTCTGCTCTACCAGGGTCTATGTAAATCTCACATCGTAAACAGAAATATCAGCTTACTATCATCCAGCCTTCTCAACCTTCCTGTCAGTGGTCAACACTTCCTTCATGCAGACATATTTGCATAAGCCTTACGCTTTGAGACGATATCAAGAATATTTTTTATTCATCCAAATACAACATTTTAGTACCCTCGGACGGGGTTTCTCTCGGGTAGGACTCTCACATATAATTCATTGGGCCGCTTTTCTATTAGAAGAAGTTATTCATAATATGTCTATGTTTCTTTACTGCTCTATTGGTAGACGGTTTATCATATAAGTTAAATATATGTACTTAATTCAATTATTAGTTCTTGTAGCGTTAGCATGAACTCGCACGAAAAATCTGATCAAAATTCGTGGTAAAAATATATGAAAATACGTAATTAAAGAGTACCTAATATGCTCTCTACCTGAATACAGTCTGAGCTTATATATTACTAATTAAAAATAACACGATTTAACTGTTGTTTGAACGGAAACATTAGATGCAATCTGTGGACCATTTCAAATTTCATGTTTCGTCCAGAGACCAATATGTCATCAGATCAAAAATAAATTGAAGCTTGATTTATTAGCACGATGTTTTAATTTAAAGCCCATACTTCAATATTCATAGACTATTTTTTAGGCACTTAGAATTAGTGCTTTGGAATATTGTTTTAAAGAAATTGGATTTTTTAATCGTATACTCTTCTCTCGGAAATTTGAGTGGTTCGCTTTGTTTAAAATTGCAAAAAAAGTAAAATCTTTGCCCACTCGGCCAAATGCCAATGTCTCAGGAATTAACGATGCATTCAAATTGTGGGTTCAATAGAGAGGAACAGTCTCATTCGCATACTGCACTTGTACTTAATTTTTCAAAAACAGCAGTTTCAGCACCATTCACCAGTACTTTTGTTCGTGTCCTTGAAATATTAAATGTTTCTGTACCTTAAAAATGTAATTAAAATTTTTGTATCTTTAACCAGAATAACTGTTTTGCATCTATCACTGTCCCCTGTGGCACAATAATTTTAAAATAATATGGAAAGTATAGTGTTACCTACCGAACCGCCTGTTAACACTTAGATGACCTAGTCTTACAATTTGCTTAAGAATTTTAAATTTTTCTTCTTCTAAGATTGGGATGTTCTTTGGAACGTTCTATGCCTAAGACTATATTCTTTTGTTATGACCCTCCTAAAATATTAGTCTGTATCCGCTTCTGGATACTAGGATGTGCTGTAAAAAAATACAAATGCCCCTCAGTGTACAAATCGATTGTGAACTACTAAGAGTTATAAGTAATAAGTTGAAATAGTGAAAGAGATGTGCTGGTAGAAATGAACATTACCTATGGTGCAACAATAGATAGAGTCAATAAGTGCGCCACCTTGTGTAGAAAGGCTGTTTGACAATAGTTTTACAGGTATCCATTAAGGCAGGCTGTGAGATTTCAATATATTATTTAAAAACATTCATTCCAATGATCAGTTTAATACTAACATAGTCAGTCATATTGTGTTGCTGTATATTTACACAAGACGGTGAACAGTTAGTGATAAGCTGTCATTTTGGGGTCTTGGTGAATAACGAGAATGGCCGCTTTCACTTCATGGGTGAATGGGTGAACATTTTGTGCGAACGGCAACCGTCTTGGGAATTTGCGTAAATGAAGGAAGTGAAAGAGACCGGCCATTTTGCGTCTTCAGGAGGACAGCATGTAATAGGTGACCAATATGAAATAAATTATGAATAAGTTGAATGTTTCTGTGTTAATGGTTCGTTAAAATCAAATTTCAGTACCTATTACGTGAATATATGAGTAGTAATAATGTGATAAACATTGCTGAATATTGTAATATGTGTATTAAAGTAAAAAAGGTAAGATTTTAGTAAAAGAAGAAGGAATGGTGCAAGTAATAAGAGAAAGAGGCCCTGAACATAAAATTTTATGATAAGGGGTTTATTTTAAAGTAAAAGCAAAGGGCACGTGAGAAACTAAGATATGCCCAAGGACATTTTCCAAAAGTGAAAGGGGATCAAGTTATACCCCCGATGCAGTGAACTACTTTCCGAAAACTATGAATAACTCAATACTATATAAGGTTATCACAACGGGTCGAACGGGAAGTGTTTACGGGTTATGTGCGAGTGAATGGCAGTTCTGGAGATGCGAAGAGAAGTAGGGAAAGATACATTTTGGGTAGTCGATGGTTGAAAATGAAATAAAGGATGTGGAAAATGGGATGGACGTTCTAGGATAGTGAGAAATATTTTGAAAAAATTAAAAAGGCGATTAAACACAATATATCGGGAAGGAGGACCGGTTCAAATAGATATGTTGCGTTTGGTTGCGTCGGTGCAAGGATGGAGCTATAAACTGCGTTTTTTACTATTAATTACCTATCTGGTGAGTTGATATATTTAATAAAAGGTATTAAATTTAAAACAGAAATACTCCCCAGGCCCCTCCTTAATTAGACCCCCTTTGACTGCCATCTAGATCCACTACTGCTTGTGCTACATCCCAACTTATTTTCCAACATGTCCACGATTCTCCAAATACTTTATTCCTCCATCCTGGTACTGACACATCCAGTCACAACATATCTGGTTGAGCGTTCTGTCCACTGTATCTAATATCGTAACACATGCCTATCAATGATCAGGTCTATCGGCAACATACGCATTATAACCAAAACGCTTTTGTTGACACACTTCTGTACCATATGGAGTAAACTTCATCACTGCGGACTTGACTCTCATAATGACTTATTCTAGACCTTTTATACCATATTACACTACCGTATAACAGAATCGGCTGTAACGTACCAGTGAACAAATCACGCAATTTGTCTGTTGTTCAGGTATTCTTAAAGATCCCAGCTTTATATAACCCGTATGCTATTTGTCTTACTTTGCGACTTGCGTTATCTAAATGTTGTTTGAAACTAAACCATCCATCAAGATGGTTACATTCAAATACTTCTCGGAGTCTTTAATTTCCAACCTCCACATATCCAAAACTACACGTGTATTGCGTCTGTACCGTCCTTTCTGTCGCAGTCCTATTTCCATTTCCTCTGTTTTGTCAGTTGATCCCGTGATGAATTAGTTGAGCTAATAGTTCGTACTCTTTGTAACACCTGCTTTCCTCTTTGCTCAATTTCCCTCCCACTATTTCCTGAAAGTACCAGAACCATATCGTCCGCGTATATCACCACTAATATACCCACTTCCAATGATATAATACTAATTTGTATTACGTTTACCTATAAAATGTCAATTTGGTGGGAAAAGTCTGGTGGCACTTTTACAAAGTATATTAAATTCAATTTTATTTATTAAGTGTTTAGGTACAATGAGGGGGGGGGGACTATAACCCGTCTATCTCACCCCCCCAAAAAAGAAACACCCCATAGTGGGAACATGAAGGGTGAGATTTATACAGATTCATACCGAATGCGAAATGCGGACGAGCAAATAAGAAATGGTTTCATTCACCGAATAGTGTTTTAGAGGTATTATCCCGCTTATATTTAATATCATTGGTGGAAAAAGGAGAATTGCGGATAGGAAGGAATGCTTGTGACCGGAAATTAACGATAAAATACATCATATATCATTTGATTGTTAACTGTTAGACAAGGAAAGAAGGGATTCAATTGTTGCATTGAAGCGCCCAGAAGTTTACATACAGGACAGGTGAGAAGTTTTTCTACAAAGCTAGGTTATTTATACAGCATTAGAAGAGTATATAGTGAGGATAGTTCGAAGTTCATGAGATAGGACAGTACGGAAAGCATACACTAGAAAAAAGTTCCTACCTTCACATGGTTAGGGATGGAAACTCCCCTGGATCAACTAGGGGAGGCCAAAGGAACTGTAGACAATCAGGCAATAAACAGGAGACAACTAGTGATATGGAAACCATCTGAAACAGAAGAATATAAATTTAGATATTATGATATAAAGTAGTTAACAAGAAATACAACGGTGTATAACATAAAAGCAGCAATAAGGCATGAGAATGACAGGCATACATCATTAGAGATGAAGGTACAAGAGATGGATACATGACTAATTATATAAGACATAACATAAGATGTGATGATAATGGAACTAGCTTTAGACTGAGAGATGACATGAGAACAAGAACCGAAAGAACTGAAGGAGAAAGAGATGGATAATAATGGTTAGATAATTCAGCCAATAGAAATTACATAGTCTTAGCTAGACAAGAGATACAAAAATAGATTGATAGAAGAAGGTACTAAAGAGTTGACAATATTGGTTAAAGAAAAGGTGTAAATAATAAAATAAGAGAGAAAACCCCGGGTATTTGTCTGATGACCGCGGAACGGGCAAAATGAAGGAAAAATGAAATGACTTAAATGACTCGTATGACTAAAATGAAGGGAAAAAATCTTTGTTGATCAATACGTGGGATGGTGGTTGCATCTATGAAAGTGAAAGAACAAATAATGCATGTAGTACTTCGACAATACGAACAATTTTGAAAATTTCCCCAAATTCTCGAATTTGCCTCATTAAATTGTTATGGGGTACAATACATCTCTCAATGTCTTCAAATCTATTTCAACCTATCGCCTTATGACTCTATTCTGTTTACAACGGAAAATGTATACTTAAATCCCGAGAACGCACAACCGCTGATTCATTGACGTTATCTATAATTGATATTATTTATTTAGTGTCATTCAACAGTTTTTATCACATTTCTGAGCGGTTAGCAATCATGAGTATTTTCCTGTCACTGCCCCCAGTTTTAAAACAACGCGTTCCGTAAATGCCCCTGACAAGTTTATTTCCCCCGACATTTCTATTATAAGGGAGAAATTATTGAGGCAGTTTCATGAAAATCTCAGTTGCCAGAAAATGCATTACCTATACTTTTAGTGGACAACATGAAAACCAAATGTCAGGAAGTGATCCACACACACTGGACTCCCGGAAATTGCTTCGGCAACTCCGGCGGAGATCTTAGTATGCAACCCAGAGCAGGTTGCCCAGGAACATGATTGACCTGCCAACGATTCCTGATTATCATAGACCCTAATAATACCTGACGAACACAGATAGTAAAAATATGAATCGGGGTACGATGTTTCGTGAATCTACAATCTAGTTTATTGAGTATTTTCTCGTGAAATTTTCTGCTAATTAAGTACAATTAATTTTTTCTGCTTTGAGGTATTGAATGCGGGTACGTTTATTTCAAGCTGAATACAATGTTACGGGAATCGCGTAACCATGTCTCAATATCTCCGCTTCAAGCCGAAAAGTCCAAATAAATGAAACGGAGCAGTGACCTAATTCTGCTCGCATGACTTATTATGTAAGGAGGAATGTGGATTTTAAGGAGAGATGATTTGTACAAGAGATTGAAGGCGGACACCCCTGAGAGCTTTTCTTTAAATCTCCAGTTTGTTTGCAGTTTGCATCAGTTGACGCATTCCATCAGCGCATCTTGAGATTTTTCCGGGTGGAAAATCCACACCCTCCACCGACAGCGCTGCTCAGTGTAGAAAAAGCTGCACGTACCAGCATTCAATTCACCGGGAACGTATTTTGTGCACGTTATAACAAAGCGCTCATTTACATAATTAAATTTATTCTTAATTCCTATAACGAATGGAGGTTTTAGTTTGCAGCATGTGTGAGAGGAGTGTGGCGCTCCTCTGGGAAAACCTAAAGCATTGGTTATAGATTGGATTGTGAGGGGCTGAAAGGGAGAGCTATACGAGAAATCGAATCCATAACAACCCATAAGTCCTTCTAAATACCTGTGGATCCGGAAGTTTCTGAAACAGTTAAATTTTCTGGATGTATTTACAGTTGTTACTGCATTTCACGAATTTAAAACCCGGACTTGGATGTATCAATACGACGTGTAAGTCAAATATTTTGATATTCTCTTTCTTCATCAATTCGTAGAAACACATATCTCTGTGTCATACTTGTAAATCACAACATAGCGAAATAAAAATGAATATTGGTTACCTCGATTGTTTTAAAACATATTTTCAGCAATCAAAAGAAGGTAACCAAAACTACGTGATTATTACGAATTGAAAATGAAACGGTTTTTAAATTTCCTGTATGACATGAATGGAGGATGTTTTTGAACGTCGTGATTTCTCCATTTTCTTTTAACATTTTGAACGAGAGCTCATTCGTCAGAACATCATCCATTGTCAGACTGAAATATAAAATATTTTTAAATAATTGAAAGGAGAGAGAGGTAAGTAGATGTGTATTAACGTAGATAAATGATTGCACTAATGGTTTTTTCTAGTTCACTAAATATGTAGGTATTAAGCACTATTTGTAAATGCTTTTTAAAAGTTATTCTGCTATCATAAATAATATATATTTGAAGAAGCATTCTTTCATTGATTTGGTTGTTTTGAATGGAAAATTTGTTAATGAAATTAAGTCAAACAATACCAAATGTTTAGTTTTCATGTAGTAGATGTCGAGCTCAAAAAATATTTGTGAATTTTGTTCTTATGAGATGTGACTTTTCTTTTCTGGTATTTTGTCTGCTCAATTTGGTACACTGAAAATGTTTATTAATATTTTCAAAATTGTTGCACTTAATTTTCTTTATTGCGCTAAATAAAAATGCAATTTAAACCAATTTTTAATGTGGTTTTTATGTATTTTTTCTTTTATAAAGAGGACGAGATTTAAATACAATATTTTGATGAGTATTTTCGTTTCGGATTTGTATTTGGTTTTAAAAATTATGAAAGAACATCAAATTCGCTTTTTTCTTGTGGTATACATTGAGTATTAAGATACTTAGTATTTTGATTGTTTTTGTAAAGCAAAATTCGTATTTTTCTCTGGTTTTCTAGTTTTAGTTAATATCAGCATAATTGTTAATAATTTTTAAAATATTGTTGTACTAAGTTAATTTGTTGTGCTCTAAATTTGTATATAGTGTGTAGTAAGTGTTGATTACTTATATATTTCTTCTGTCTCAAGGAGGAAGATATGAAAGTACTATTTTTCTTAATATTTTTATTTTTAAGATGATTTGTTTACAACATTTTTTGCGATGAGGGCCAAATGTGTATTTTTCTGTTAGCACTAATTGAGCACTAATCTTTTTGTTTTTTGAGGTGGTCGTCTGGCTTAATATTAAGTCAGCAAATAATTTTTATAACAAATAAAAGGACAATGCACTTAATTTTTTTGTGTACTAAATATGCACTTATTATTTATGATAGTAATATTTAATTCTGCTTCAATTGCTTTGCTAGCTTAATAATGCTTACAGCGCCGACGGCTAATCTGCGCATAGCCTTAAGTAGTAGGCTTTTGGCGAGAGCGGTAGCGGGGTTCTTTCCTAAAAACATTTACGTACTACCGGAATAAATATAACATATTTTAGTACCCACTTGTGTATAAAGTGGTCCTCATGAAAGGAAGATGTGAATGAACATGAACAAGAACATTGTTATCCTAATAATTAATATAGTGTGCACACTCACATATTTTTCTGTTCAATCCCTGATAAAAGCTTTTTTTAATTTGATTTATAAAATATATTCCTGTAGCTTACTATTGTACTTATCCGGATGCATAACACCCCCCTATTTGTTTCAAACCTACCTTACATCATAACGGACAACCTTTAGTTCTCGTACTCCATTATAATTAAGGTTCAACTGTTCCCACGTACACGTTTTTAATAAATTTTCATAAATGTAATTTACCTCAATGATTTTTTGTTACGTTACCGTTTGTCAGCATGAATAATAATCAACGTGAAATACAGAATTCAACAAAACTGTCTTTTTTATTAATGGTTTTTATAACGCTTCTCAATTGAGTCTTCATCAGGTAATTACCATACACATTTACACTGCATAGATGCGTGACATAGTTTTTAATAAGCACTTACAATCGACATAAACGAACATGATTATTGTAAATAATTGTATATATTGGATAAATAAATGGTCTATTAATGGTCGTTCAGATTATAAAAAGCTCACAAAACATTCACAAAAACCATATTGTATTTTGTTTTCTACTAACCTCAGCACAAATACGTTCCTCCCTGCTTTTTGAAAAAGTAAAGGGTATGTTGGTTGAAAAATTAATGTTTGATTCGATCATCAACCGCCGGAATATTAAATTTTATCAGAAGGAGCGAATTCAAGTTGGCCGGTGATTACTGTTAAACTGGCGATACGAGACACAAATTTTGCATATACGAATTTTAAAGAATTAAAAGAACTAAACTTGTTACTTTTATCATTTATTTGGGAGTGAGAAACATATATCACTATATTCAAGTACATTTTCTACTACTATATGTCTAGAAAATATATTCCATCATGAGCGAATATTATTAACATTCACAGCCACATTTTATGTAAAATATTCTTTTTCAATCTTCACGAACATTGTTCACCGGTAAATTCATAAAAACTCCTCGGAACATAATTTTTATTTCCAAATTGAAAGTGTTCTAACAATCCAAAAATATCATCCTCAGCGTGAGAAACAGTTGTCCAGAATAGTAATATACACATACCTTATTTGATTTTTTTAATACTGCAATCTATTACTAATAGGAAATGTTACATATTTTACGGGCTCATGATGTATCACTCTTTCCACACTGAATTTGTTTAAAAATATTTTAATTTGACGCTTCCTAATGCAGCGTGATAATATCGGAAATTGCTTCTCGATGCTTTTTTCCCGAATACACTCGAAAATTTCATTAAAATTCTATATAAAAATTTCCGACGTCAATTTTTATTTGTACAGCTTGCAGAGAAGATTTCGAATCGTGAACCACTCTTTTCTTAAACGCATCTAAAGCTGAGATGAACTTAAAGAGGAATCTGGAATACTTTGTATCGACACGAATTCGGGTTCTTCATGAATGTGGAATCCAATGTATGAGGAGTGTTCAGCCCCGATTCATTCTCATCCCCAGCGCACAGCTTCGTTCTTCCTCGAGTTCCACGGGCCGCAGATATTTGCTGTGTAGTTCGCCCCAAGGCAGTCTTGTGTCTTCGTTTCATGGACAATACCAAAACTCTCCACCCACGATCTTCAAACTAATATTAATCCTTTTTGCTTACTTTCCTCTTATCCCATCTGCCTCCTCCAGCAAGTACATTCTCATTTTCTCTCTTCCACGCTGAGGAGCTATTCCTCACTCGGGGTTTTGAATGTAATAATTCCTATACTTTCCCTCGGCGTTTGTCTTTGCAGCGCTTCTCTTATTTATGCTCCGTGTCCGCGAGCTCCTTCCCATATTTTTATTCGTCTTCGCCATCTCTTGTGGTGCTCCTCCGTGAGGATCATTATCATAAAATAGATGGCGACTGTGCGCGCGCCAGCGACGCCCCGTCGCGCGCCGGTTTCCCGTCACGTGAGGACGTCGAGGACGGGCTCGGGGTGCGTGACGTGGCGAGCCGCCGAGGTATCCCTTGTCCTCCGAATCCATTAAAAACAGGGGTGCTCAACCTCCTTCGCCGGTCTGTCGGCTCGCCACCCCTTTGTGACGCTGGGTAAACAAGAAGCCCAATGACCGGGCCTTGTTGAAAGGCTGCGCCGCGCGGAGCTGCAGCGTCTGCCAGCAACAGCAGGCGCGACTTGAAAAGGCTAATGCGATACCACGCACACAATCGGAGTTCCCGGCGCGACTCAATCATCTAAGAGCTCTCCATTGAGGTGCGGCCGGGGGCGGCGCAATGGCGGTGACGACGTGCAGGCGGACGGGTGAGGACCGCCGAGCGAGTGCGGCCTACCGCCCTAAACCCTTGGCTCAGGGGCAGACCCTGGCCTCCCCCTGCCACCGCCGCGCTCCTCAAGGCAGCAGAAAAAGAAACCCCCTCCTTAAGCCGAGCCGGATTCCGGATTTTGAAAGACGGGTTCATAGGAGAACACTCTCCTTCTGAATTGGGGAAGCGAATGGAATGTTTTGAAATATGAGGTTGTTTCCGACGTTGCAAGACGGATTGTTAGTTTTGAAAACATGCCAGATGTGCGGGAACACTAGTTTCATATTTAATTTGGGTTAGGCTCTTTCACAGCCTCACGTGGTCTTTTGTACAAGACACTATGGGCTCCTGAATTTTTGAAGCAGAAATCTCTTTGCAAGGTTATGTGAATCAACTGTCGCGGCTCATGCTTTTCCCGTTTAGAACGGCATGTTATCTTGTTCTTACAAGAATATCATTTCCGAATAAAAAAAATTCCATTTGATTAAATGCTACGATTCCAAATAGTTATTTAGACAGCATACCATACTTAATACGATCGGAATAATTGGTATTACAAGAGGAATTGAATATCTTCATCTCCATAATAATTTATTTTCGTTGTAAGGATGCCATAGTTGTCACGTAACGACATAAATACGAATTAGTGAAAGCCATTTTTCCATTGTATTTCACGAGTGTCGGCACCGACGTTAATAATTCAAAAAACTCGTTTTAATTCGGTTGGCGCGTGTTTCAATAACAAACTCGTTCTACTGTTTAAATCGAGATTGATATTTATTGAGGTATTAATAACTGAGACAACTATATAACTGGTATTGAAAGGTTACCACAAAACAAAAATAATCACCTCATGTAAACAAAGCTGTAGGTTTTCTTCCAATTCTTTTTACGGAGTAGCAATGAAATTTCTACATTTTATATCACGATAAATGCCATCGAGTCTTATTTCCCGTATTACATTTCAATCTCCTAAATCAGTATCAGATATATCCTATGACCTCGAAGACTATGTCAAATTCAGGTAATTAAAAAAAAGACAGATATAGCGAAGAAAACGTAGTGAGATATTGAAATGAATGCAATAGGAAAGGAATTATAAGAAAAATAATCATAAATTTACGAGGAAAGTTTGAACTTTCGTGTTTTTGAACGTACCGAAATTTTAAGATATTTATTCATAAGTAGGGAACTTTTGTCGTAAGAAATAAACTGCGCCTCTGGTTTATTCCGGCGTAATTTCTTCTTAACCTAGAGAATGCTTTATTTGGTTGAATAGTAGTGGTAGCAGTCTCATTTTTCAATATTGCTTACATAAAATACTATTGTATATCGGGGTTCGAAGTTGGTAAAATACACATTATTGTTTAAAGATGTTGTCATAGAATCCAATTTGTTATTTATTAATTCATAGCGCGGCCGAAATTGTCGTAGTACAAGACAAGAAGAAGATGAGGTAATACAAGACTACGTTTAGTGGCGAAACCCGTTGGGATGTTCCTCTGAAGATCGATGGATCCTGCAGATCTTGGCTTATTACCGATCCAATAAAACAGCTTTGCGTCTGTATCATTTTCGTGGCATGGAATGTGTTTCCCACGAGACTCCATAATCCTCTCGTCGTAAGTCAAGCGGATCAATAGACGCAGGGTCAGGGAATGCTCCTCGTAGCGTCGGCCCTATTGTGTCTAGAACAATGTTAAGTACCCGCAGCGCTTCTCCATTAGGGAAAATTAGGTTATGTACGCTCTAAGGAGTCACAACTTAGCGTGAGCGGAGTATAGTTTACGTTCCTTCCCTCCGCTCTTCGGCAATTTGCACGACGATGTGTGTTTGGCTTCACAGCTGTGTCCCTTTGCGACTCTCTCGGCATTGGAAGCTCCTTTCGGAAGTCTTTCCTTCGGCCCGAGTTTCTTTGTGACAGCGCGATCTCGCGTGGAGCCGCATTGCCAGGCAGGTGAGGCTCGGCACACTAAAAGCTTGGGACCGTGGCAAATTCTGTTAGTTTTGGTCAATGGGTTTGGAAGTTTAGAGGATTTGGGACACAGACGGGACCCCGTTCTCTCGTTTGAGGGCCTTTCGCAGGTTCCCATTCTGCAGGCTGTGGGTGCGTTTCAAATACTTTGTCAGTGCGCGAAATTCGCTTAGTTGCGGTTTGAGAGAGATGGTTGGCGTCCGACACTTTCCATATGCGCAGCGGATGCTTTGGCCCCTCCTCTCCAATGGGATTCGCATGTCGAAGGTCTAAAAACAGAAAAGGCGTGTTATTGAAACTACGCTCTCTTTTAACTTTCGTTTTTACCACTTTAAAGAAAACGGATGATCGATGCTCCCTTTTGAGAGAGCAGCTACATCATGACTGCTTCCGATGTCNGGGGGGGGGGGGAGAGGGCGCCGCGTCTGGATTTCTGGTCGCTCGCCTTCGTTCCACGCGAGCTGGCCCTCCCTCCGAACACGGCGCGGCGAAGTTTTTTCCCACTTTCGAAACACATGGCGTTGACAGGAAAGAATGGGAAATTATTTCCCAGAAGTAAAGAAAACAATAGCGATCGATTATGTTCTCCCGCATTTTAGAACGATAAAAACAAAAATCGATGACTTCCTTAAAGACACGTCGACGTGGATTATTTTAATTGTGAATAATGTTTAAAAAAGGTAAGTCACCGTACAACTATACATTTTTTTAAAGTTCTCAAGACATCTGTTCTTATCTGAGATTCTGCGATAATGGCAATCTTCATCAACCTTGCAAGAAAACGTATTACCTGCTTCATATGGGGATTACTTTATTCGTGAGTATACAGGATTTAGCGCACCAGGGAATTATTAAATACTTTTCGTGAATTTTAAGTGAAATACGAACACTTGGGAAATACACATTTGAATATCATCATACATACAATATAACACGAAAACAATTTAATATACAAAAATTTGTGGACAAACGTACAAGTACTTCTTTGGGTGAACAATATTCACTGGAGGAATAAATATCACAATCTATATTAAAATGGTGAAAGAAACAAAACGAACACTACATTACGTAAAAAGGGAATATATTTCTTCAAATTATGGGATACGAAAATAATTAAGTATCCTGAATAAAATATAGCATCTACAACAAACTCAGCGGAAAAAGGTAGAGATGCAATTGTCTCGTGAAACCAAAAAGTGAATTCAGAAATGATTTTTGAAAAACAAATAGGGAACATCTTTTGTGATGCGCCGGATAATTCGGAGTTGCAATTTTAGTCGGATATAATTACGAGACTCCTACTCGTTAAATTTGTCTCAGTAATGTAATTATATCGTGGGTTGTTGTCTGCAAATTACTAGCCACCTATTACGGTGGATTCTTATTTATCCTTTCAAATGTTTTTAAAATTTGTTAAAGACATTTTTTTTCTAAAAATTATTAACGGAATAGTTACTAAGATTCTTGGATACCATAGGTGTTAATTTATGTAATGTGATGTCTGAAAAAAATTAATTCTTTGCTTTAAATGCTACTCCGGCTGTAATCAAAGAGAAGTCATGAAGTAATTGATTTCCTTCTGCACTTACGTTTCAACTAAAAGATTTTACTCCTGTGAATTAATTTTTTTGTTAATGTAGTGTCAATATTACAAGCAATTTTATGCGATATTTACGTATTACCTGACAGCGTGCTACTTATTTGTCATTGAAATGTATTAGTCAATCTTTTTTAAGAAACTTATTTTTTGCTTCTGAAACAAAAGTAAAATGAGAAACATAGGAAATTTATATATTTTAATAAATATACAAAAATTAATGAAAATTAGTATGAGTATTCGGAACAAGTAAGTGGTAATCCAGGTATAAATAAGTACAACAAAGAAATAAGTTAAGTCACAGTAAAACTGAAAACACCGTGGAGACATGAAAATATGTTTATTTTCCATTTCACACCATTCTCCTTACATCACAGCATTTCAGTTTTCAACTTTCCTTGAATATATGAAAAATATACATGAAATATTTTACTAGTATCAAAAATGTTTAAAAACTAGAACGTAGAAACTAAATGCAGAAGTATCTCATATTTCATTGAACTCCCTTCAATACCCTACTCACCAGGGAATGCGGGTATGAATCAACATAATGATAAAGAGATAAATGCAAACAGAGTATGTTCCCTAGGACTTCAATTAATTTTCACAACTGTATTCGAGTAGTATCAAACGTTTCACTTTCGGTCACGAATTCGTTCAATTTTATCATGAATGTCATCTCTCGCTTTGGCCGGCAGTTGAACCAGAAAGCGTGACCATTCAGTCCTCCAAATCACAAATCACAAATCACGTCGTCTTTTGAATGTTGATTTGACATTGACTCTTTTCAGCGTTAGCTTTTCATGTTAATTTAATCGTTCCTCTGCATGCGGAGGACAGTAAGCTGTAAGCTACAATGACACCTAATGGCTATCGCTTCCCAATTGGCCTCATCACCGCCACCAATGAGCTCTATAGGGAACGGCCAGGACAGAGAGAAATTAGCCGCGAAGACGACGTGGATAGCAGTGAAGAGTGAGTGAGGGGGAGGGGTAGTAGGGCAGAACAAGAGAGCTGCTTCCCTCTCCTATAGCACCCCTTCTTTGCAGACTCTCATATCAAACGGAACTCCGAGCCTCCGGAGAGGAACGGCCAACTTGAAGGGAGGCGACATTTCAGCATGAAACTAAATGAAATCGTGTTGACAAAATAGGAAAACACGATTTATGATGTGTACGGACTTAGGGGTCGAAGCGGGCGGTGCAGTGGACAACACACTTGCGGCCAGAGCAGCAGGTCCCGCGTTCGAGACCTGGTCCGCCGCAATTTTCACTAGACTGTTGAAGATGCACGATTTATAAAGATTTCTACCAATGTTTCACTTATTATGTTCGTTGGTTACCTCTCAAACGAATGCTGATCTTTCAATATCGGTCATGAGTTGCCCGGTCACGTCTCTCATTCATTCGCTGTTGTAGTAAGCCGTAAAAATGAAAGCTTCTATACGAAATATTACGGACCAGAGACCCACAAGAAACGTGAATGATTGAAAATTGTAATGTCATGTTTCATGCCATTCATAAAAATACCCTATCTCGCCATCCTTTATCACGTTCTTGATGTACATCAGGTTTGCAATAGCGATAGCCTGCGGCCGTAAAATTTGTGCCAAAGCTTATTTTATAACCATTGCCGCCCCAGTAAAAAACTGTTGAAAGGAAATAACAATAAAAATCATGGTGTGAATCCCTAATGTTTCACACAAAACATGAAAGAGCTCCAGAGAATATTGGTAGCAGTGCCTTTCATGCTCCTGCAACATGATACGTTGGTGGATTCGAAAAGATAGTGTTAAGAACTGCACTTGAAAATTAATTATCGTGTATGAATATTTTACCCGGAGTGGCGATACATGGCGCTAGTTGTCGTACAGCCGTTGCGAGGGTTGGTAGGGTAACTTTGTAGACGCGTAAGAGGAATTGAAATGTCAAGACGTTTAGGAAAACAGTCTCGCTTGGAGGTGTGAGCAGTGATTCGAATTTTATGGGCAAAGAATGTGTCCGCATCTGAAATTCACAGTCAAATCGTGGAAGTTTATGGTGCAAAGCAATGAGCAGACAACATGTAGCGAAATGGTGTCGATCTTTACAATCGGACAGAGAGGATGTGTAATACAGTGATAGGGCAGAGGGCGGCCGTTCAAGTTCTGGAACGACAGAAATCTACCCGGTACGAGTTGAAGAAATGATTCAAAATTATCGACAGATAAATGTGCGTGCAATCGCGTAAGAGCAGAGATTCTCTTGCACGATAGTACGAGACCCCACACTGTTCCTCAAACTAAAAAATATTGCTGCAAAAATTTAAGTGGGAAGTCTGGAGCCACTCCATTTAGCTGTAGCCCAGATTTGGTATCTAGTGACTATTTCCTTATTTCGAAATTGGAGAAACACTAATCTGGAACAAGGTTCTCTTCAGACAGAGCTGTGAAAACTGCAGCAGGCAACTGACTCAATGGGTAGGGGCGTGATTTTCACCAAGCAATGTTAAAGAAATTTGTCTTGCGTTCAGATAAATGCCTACATAGATTTGATGACTATGTGGAAAAGTGGCAGGCAAGAATTTCTCTTAATTCCACTTTGTATTTTCTGTCTATTGTTAATGCAAAAATTTTTATTACCTCCGTAACCAACCACGTAATTTTATATGTATTTATCAAAGATTGCCTTATGCCACATTTCTCTTTCGTTCCCGAAATTCCCAAGATAGTAATTATCTTCTCTAGATATCTCATACGACTTAATATTTTTATTCCTAAATTGTTTACTAGTATGGTAAAAGNCCTAAATTGTTTACTTGTATGGTAAATTATACGGTTTCATTGTTGTCAATGTTTTTGTCGCTGAAAAGCTTTTTCGGTTGCGTAGCAGCCATCTTTAGTAGCATACACTGGATTTATTTTCACATTCATTCATAAATTACAAACTTTTAAAGATAATTAAAAAAGTATATACATACTAATATATAAATGCGTAACGCGAAAGCGTGTCTGTCTGTTTTCAATTTAATCACGACTAAACCACGGTGCAGATCGTGATGAGATTTGGCAAGGATATAGTTTAGATGTCCAGAATGAACATAAACTAACTTCTAATTTAAAAATATGTGATAAGAAAGATAGAAAATGATTTTGACCATAAATGTCGCTTACGCCGCCTAAACGGTTAGGGATAGGTGATAATTATGGTCGCCTCAAAGAGTTCTTTTAAAAAGTCTGCGACAGCATGTCTATCTTTAAAAACTTAACCTAAATTATTGATAAAACTTTATTAAAAATAGAAGTGTCAAAACACTTCGGTTTAAGAGACTAATTTAAGAAGAAAAAGAAACCATCATCAAATTTAGTTGATTATTTGACTTGTGCATTTAACAAAGGTAAGAAAAGTCTTTAAATCGAAATCAGCTAGTATATATTTAAAAGAATTCATACATATTCACCCCTTTCAAATGGCAATTCGATGAACCCCTATATTTTTTTCTAATTCTGCATATATTTATACATTTATTTAGTTATTTCCTATACATATGACAGAAAAATATATATGAAAGAACATATGTATATATTTTATGAAAGAAAATCATGAAATGAAGAAAACGAGGAAGAATAAAAACAAATACAGTGCGAGCAAACTGACAAACTAACATACCCGGGTACAGAGGAATACGTTGGCAAGCATGCTGAGGCTACCGAACGGAAGTAATTGATAAATACGGCAATAAAATGCGGTATAATGTATCATACTTTGCTTCTGTTGTCGATCTCCCCCAATTACCATGTTGACAAGAATATGTTGTGGCTGTGAAAATGAACTGTGAAAATGAACAGGACGGAATGAAGAAAACTTTGCATGTACTTTTCTGCTTATTGGACAACCCTAGTCGTGAGGATTTGCTGTATGAGAACGCGTAGGGCGATGAGCTGATGCTCTCAAGGGTTTGCCGATTCAATGAGAGTACTTCCCTGAAATGATATTGGCGTGCCCAGCGCCGCTGTGTGTATGGAAAGCCAGCTGCATGGATTGATGACGTCGCATCGGGGCGACTCTGAAGGGTGATGATGTCCAACGCCTCACTTGATCTGGCTTCTTAAGAGTCCCATGTTTTCATAAAGGCTCTATTGCACCAAATGCCAAATTCAACCACTTGAACTCGAATCTATACTCATAATTAGTGTTGCCTCGACTGATTGATTCATCAACGAACAGAAAATGGGTATAAGATGGGAACTTTAAATTTTGAGACAGTGTTTCTTTTGTAATGTAAATCTTCGAATTTTCGCCATATCTCACGAACTAATGGATGTAATGCATTTACTGTTGTTAAAAAAATCTAAAAACGATCTGAAGTTTTTGATATTTCAATGTTAAATGGATGAAAAGTGCTAAAAAGATAAGATTTTGCTTGTGTATGTTAACGGTCCTTATGTGAAACCCTACTTCTACTGATTCTATGCCTCTGCTTACTAATAAGTTTCTGGTCTCTATTAGTACTGTGTAAGGAATATTGTCTCATTTCCGTCAGGGATTATTTTTTTACTTCTTTCAATACTTATATTTAGTTACTGACGAATACCACAGTATATACAGTTAGACTGTTACAATGCTTGCGTTTGGAAAGCAAAGCTTCCAGATTTGAAATATCTGTCACTTTTAGTGATAATATATATATTATCACATACTTTTTGAATCGTAGTCAAAATTTACGTACAAATTGTTAAAAAAAACAGTAATAACCAATGAAGTATACGTTTAATGGGAATAAATAGATATCTCCAACTCAAGTATTCTAAAAAAACAAGTTACTTGTATATGAGAAAAAAATTTAATTATTTAGATAATTGGGGTAAAATAATCAAAACTCGAACAACACGAGATTACCAGGTAACAATTTGCTCTTCATTTTTCATGCTAAAAATAATTTTTATAATGTAGTTTGTAAACACATTGGTTTTCATCTTAGCTATGAAGTATTGCAAAATCACATAAAATCAAAGTTAATTACCCAAGTTATAATAGGAAAAAGATTCAGAAACTTAAAACAACCATATCTAGAAAAATCAAAAAGTACACCAACCTGGTTGTTACCGGAAGCCACAGATATATTATTCTATTCTCGTTTCAATCGTCTCCATTTCAGAGAGGAAACTCATTTGGATTTCGAATTTCTTTAAAATCCAATTTCTCCACCTCGTGAGTAGTGTTCTTACAATTTTTGTGAAAAATATGTGTCGTCTGTAGCCAAATATTTGCAGCGTGTCGTTGTAGACCCCCCACCACTTCTATGGGAAACGATTTCTATATCTCCTCCTTCGGACCTTCGACAACTATTTTCATTTCAAATGAAACATTGGACGCTCTCCCCTCTCAGTATATCATCTGAAGACGCATTTCGCAGATGACGAATTAGATGACTTAGATGTTAAATATCTACGGTGGGATAAAGACCTACATGAGGGGGATGGAACTGGTCTATTCTGTCTGGAATATTAAGCTGATAGTTGAGCTGTGGCTGCGGTGTCACAACAACAAAATCTTTTCTATAAAAACTGGTACCAAAGCATTACTGTAGTTCAGCTAATTCTTTGTTCTTTATCAGTAAGTTTCACGAGAAAAAATATGTTTTTCATTTTTGTGGATAGGGCTGTATATTATCGTCACCAATAATGAACCTCAACTTTTCACACTTATTACTCAACTCAAAATTGTGATTCTCAAGTGTATCACACCCAAGCAATGACTCCTAGAATGTTAGCATAGAGACCTTGTGGATCTATCTAGTCCATAACTTAAAATTAAGAATAAGTAGGAAAGCTGTCATCATTCAAATGCAATGTGGAGTTCAATGTTCCAAGTTCTTTAATAAAACAAGGTAAACTCCAATTATTTTCTTCGAAACTTCACCTCATTATGAATGAAACAGTGTGTTCTACACAAATATTTTACTTTCAGCCTACATTCCACAGTTTTCATCTTTATGGCAACAGTTCACTATCCTAACTACAAATTACAGATTATGCCAAGCACTACTTTGCCGTCAGCCACACGGACGGTTGGATGGGTAAAGTTGTACACGGCATTTCTCTGAATCATTAAAACGCTATCTGCTGAATTTAGAGGCTATATATTCACTCTCCGAAGAGCAATAACTGTTAGAGGCAAATCAAGTATAGTCCTGTATCATGGCGCACAGAGCCGAGAGACCATGTTGCAGAACAAGACGAAATTTCTAGGTAAGGCAGCGAGGCGTTGAGTCAGGGCCAGTGGGACGCTAGAGGCTCAAAGAGTGGTGGATCTGGCGGGAGGGAGCGGGGATAGACGGGCACTCGTTTGTCAGCAGTGATAAAGTCGCATGAACCATTGGGGGTGACGGGGGCGGGACACAGTGAACTCAACTCATCTTTTCGTCGAAAAACATTTTGCTAAATCCTCATTTAAATTATTTATATGTTATTAAATTATTGTTGATAAATGAGTGTAAATACAACCTGCCTTCCGCAACTTGATAATTAATTCTTGCATGAAACAAATATAAGCATGAATTGCCGAGAAGTTGTATGAGATTGGTTCATATTATTTGAATTTAAAATATAAAATGAATAAACATTGAACTATAGTACGATTGAATTGTGTATATTGATAATGAAATGAAATTTAATCAATAATACATTGAAGTTCATTTTGAATGATTATATGGTTTAGGAGCGTCTTGCATGATTGCATGTTGTAAGTTGGCGAAAAACAGCCATTTCCTGATTCACTCAAAGGATTTCCTCTGGCTGTTATGTACTTTGTATCATGAGCTTAGTCTCAGACGTTTGCACTAATAAAGTGTATCCCTCCAATAAGCTAATAAAAAAAAATCTGCGAGATTTCGCCAAAAACTACATAGCAGACCAGTCATTCGTTTTCCGCTGTTAAAGTTAGTGTTATGTAGACTAAAATTATTGTGTAAGCTAATTTACGTAATCACGAAGATAATGGCAAAGAATCGTTTTCATCCAGCAGATGATCGAAGCCCACTGTGCGTCGGCATGTACAGCGCCTAGCGCGCGCTTTCGGAATTGCCCTTACCGTTGACACAGTTTATGTGAAGCCGCCTAATGCACATTTTATCTCCGCAGACCGCGCAGTTATCTGTGCCGGCGGTTGCGCTTCCCCCGCGGGATGCCATGCGGCGCAGACGAAGGGCTCCTGTCCTCATTCCCTCTTCTCCTTTACCTTGCTCACCCACACCTTCCCATCTCTGTGCAATCCTCTCGTCCATGTCTGCCATAACTCTCTCGTGTCTAGTCTTAAGGTCCAAAGAATTTTTTCCCCATATAGCCTTTGTTCCCACCATCTTGTGCCACATGTACAATTTGGTCTTTTCATCCATTAAGTCACTTATTCTCCTCATTTCTGTTTACACCGTTTCATCACTACACCCTACTAACCGACTTTTTAAATATCTTCCCTTACCTTTCTCATTTTACTTTCTCATATACGCAGTATATAAAAAGTATTGTGCTGGAGAAAAAATTCGAAAACGAAATTTCGACGGAAATAACCGTTTTGGCGATCCCTGATTCTGAAAAAGTGGTTTTTGGCATAACGACCGTCCATCTGACTGTCTGTGTGAAGCGATTCTGAGTAAATGGATGAATCAATTTAATTCGCATTTCGTATTTACGACAGATTTTACTTGTTGTCGATGCACGTGCTCTAATTTTCTTTTTACTTTAAAACAAAGGGTACTTCACATGAAGGTCAAAGAACTCTTTTGAATGTTTCTCTAAATCAGCTTCAACGATTTTGCTTAAATTTTCTGCATGAATAGTACAATTAATGTGCATTACATCCGCATTAGCGGTATTTCGCTTGAAAGTTTGGTATAGATGCTGTACAATAATTTCTGTCTGCTACACTTACACATTAGCTTACTATTTCAAGAAGTTTGAATAATATTTAGCTGTGTGAATGGACCACGTAGAAGTAGAATACACTTTTCGTAAACTGAAATGAAAGATATGATAATGATAAAATACATAGGACAGTAAACACATTGCAGATACGAAAATACATGTACTTGTCTAAAACGAAATTGCATTCATACAATACTTTTATGATATTTATAAAACTAATATGTCGCTATATGTTTTGAAATAATATTCTGAATATTTTTTTAACTTGCAAATTTCAAATAAAAGATAGTGATAATTTCATCTATCGACTTTGAGCATTAATAGACCAAATTATAGAGGACCGCGCCAGAAATGACCCTTTCACTATATAATGGTTTTTCACTCTATGCTGCAGACGGAGAAATGTATATAAGAAAGTATGTGCAATGGTATTGCACCACTAGTTTCTTATGTCCCCCTGCTATGCTTCTCCCCATTGTCAGTTTTACTATATTTCCGTTTCCACTTCTGTCTTATCACCATTGTTCCACACACGTTTCCTCACCAGGTCCGGCTGGTTTAAATACAGCTGATTTCATACATCTGTTTCCTTATCAGTTCCTAAGTTACCGAACATTTTTCCACGATTTCTTTGTATAAGTATTTCTATCTCAAAGTGTCACGATACACTCCGTTCCAAAAAAGCGTTCATATCTTTTGAATATACGGATTAAAATACTCAAAATATAGCCTACGGATATGGAAGATTAATTGTGAAAATAGTGATCAGAAGAATATCTGAAAGTTCATCAATTATGTATGAGACCCTTCAGTTTCATTTACAGTATTGGCTCAGTTGTTTCAACCCTCGGAAGAATAGTTGTTGGTTCAATTTTATTCTATTTCACCTTCCTTGTTCATGCATCCTGACATTAATGCTACTTCGAGTCTTTCCACTCCCAAAATTCCAGGCTCACCATTTCACCTACTTCCTATGTTTACCATGATTACTTCTCTTTTCGTCGATCTCATCAACTTAAGAGCCATTCTTACATTGTACCTATTGTTGGCCTCTAAAATTAGCATATTCATTCCACAGTTTTCACGTTTTTGATGTTTTTCGTTCTTTATGTGGACATCGGATTTTCCTTAGTTCTTTTCTGTGCCTCTGACAGCTCTTGACACGCACCGTTTTCTGTTTGTCTTCAGTCCCATTTCTCTCTTTCTAGGTCTTTCTCTTAGTCCTTCTGGTGTGCTTCATTGGCTCTTCCGCCACATGCCCAATCCGCTTGCTTCAATGCGTGGTCCCTAGCAGCTCGTTGGCCGCGCTGCAATATGGAAGCGATGACTAGCCATGGCGCTCCAATGAGATTCGCAATGGCACCACGATTTCCACTGGGGTTTACACGTTTCTTATTTCATTAATGGGTCCCCGGCGGCGGCTGTCCTGGCCCGTGCTAGCCGCTATTGCCCCATATTCAGCTTCAAACCCTCTCATCGAAAGCTCGCACCGTGTTAAGGAACTCGAATACAGCATCAATTTCCGAGCAGCGATGCGGATGTGCAACTGACTTGCTTGACTCTCGTGTTCGATACAGAGCACACAGCTTTTGCACTTTGACGCGAATGAACCTCGTTAGATCGACATAATTGAGCCAGGTTGTCCTTGCCCATCCGCGTAAAGGCGAGATTGTTATTTCACACGGTCTCCGAATGTGCGCTCCGAAGCCTTTCGTCTTCTCTTCCAATTACTACCACGTAATTAATGGGGAGGAGATTTTCAGCAATAGGTGTTAGCAAAATGCCCAATTTTAACTTAACGTGTAGGTCGCATTTTATTTTTATTCTTCAGGACTTGTTATTTTTCTCCATCACTTCCTCTTGAGCAGGAGACACTCATCTTGTTGATAACAAGGTTCACAGATGACGGTAACAAGTTACCCTATAATGTCGTTAGCCGTCTATTACTGGAGGCGAAGTAAAACATGAACATTGTATCACAATTATTGGCAGATACGGGTCCATGCTTAGTTGAAACTCTTTCAAAAATTAGAAAGTCAAGAATTTTCGAGTTCTACGGAAAATTCAACAGGAGTGAAACATATTCTGTCATTTTGTTTCATTATTTGTAACGAACTTAGTCATCAACAAAATAATAAAACATGAAATGTAAGTTTGAGAGAAAAGTGATAATTTGTTCGTCCTTGAACTAGTTGAGATTATAAATGAGATACAGGAGCAACCAACTCGTACTGTAGAAGATAACGCATTACGTCTAATTTCTACAAAAGACTTAAAAATAAATTATTTTGTGCAAAAACAAAATTTCCTATATTTTGTGTATAAAATTCGTTATTTAAAAACAAAACTAGTGACTAATAAACTTTTAAAATAAGAAATAATGAGTTACTTAATTTATTTTTAATTCTTTTTGTAGAAATTACAGATAAATTTTGATTATTTAGATTTAAGAAAGCGTACAAGAATATTTTGACACATTGGCTTTGAAATATATTTAGAAAATTATATGAATTAAATTGCATTTGTTCCAACTTCACGAAAAAATGGCGGAAACCTGGACACTCATCGACCAAACTCCTCCTGGACTCACTGTGGCTCATGTGAAAATGTACAATAGGTTCAAATGAGAATTCCTACAAAAGCGAGTATGGTATTGCTATTCCGGTAAGACCCGAAAGTCCGGGTTCAAAACAAGACAAATTCAGCATTTTCACGTGGATCTGTTATCACTCATCGTTCTTCCCGAGTCCCGTGAAACAGAAACAAGGTCAATAAAACAGAAAACATTTACGTGAGAAATTTAGTTTGGAGCTAGATATAGAGAGCTTTTGAATAAAAATATGGCCAAAAGACATTGAAAGAATGAAATGTTATCGAAAAAATAAACAAAGCGGAAATAAATATGTAAATGTATTGATAGAAGAGATAGATACATCTGAATAATGTGTCCAAACGCCAAATTTACTATCTAAAATTATATCTCTAATATTCTCTGGAGTAAAAAATTTAAAAATAAAATTATAGACCTTTAGATGCTTGTTATTTCTTAAATCCTGTCAAGAAAATACTCCTTCCAGTATCAAATACAAAAAAATTTATCTCAAAGTGTATAACTCACTGAAAGCGCATGTGAACGTTTTTTTCAGCTTCAAAT
This sequence comes from Laupala kohalensis, assembly GCA_002313205.1. Taxonomy (NCBI): domain Eukaryota; kingdom Metazoa; phylum Arthropoda; class Insecta; order Orthoptera; family Trigonidiidae; genus Laupala; species Laupala kohalensis. The sequence goes on along the minus strand of NNCF01126075.1, from coordinate 11,918 downwards.
ATCGTTAGGGATACATCGTTATGGTCAAGTAAAGGAGACAAATCCCTTTTTTTTAATCCATCACGACAAAGTGATCGGAAACATACAGGTGATGAAATAATCGCCAAACCGTCTAACTTAAGCGTTTGTGATTAGTGTGCATGCGTTTCCGCCCTCCGATATCAAATATTTCGTGAACATATTAGCACTCTGTAACACTACATAGATCATTGTTCGGTGTCCATCGTCCCAATTTTTAATGTTCATGGATAAAATATACCCAGAGTAGTACTTTTTATCATGATGCGTTTTTTATACTGTAGTAATCCTGAACTAGATACCTCATGAAATTATAGTATTTGGTCTGCGTTTTTTTTTTCATTTACATAGGGTAGATAAGACAGGGGTATTGCGATGCATATTTTATTTATGAGTCTAAAAATGTATTTAAAAATCAGAGAGGAATCTAAGACGTTCCCTTACTTCGTAAAAAATTGTGTAAAAATGTTTCTTGAGTTAAAAATGAATGAATTGTCTACGTGATCTCCACCGAAAACTAGACATACTTTACTTATTAGGGTGAACGCGCACTAGCCCGACCATGATCGGGACGAGAAGAAGCCGATCACGCCCACGATTGCGATTTTTTCAGTTTAAGAGGCTGTTGTTGTAGAACAACAAAGTTATATTATGTAGAACCAATAACAACAAACAATTATGACATCCTTTCATAAATCAGCCTTTACCTTTGGTGTAGCGCACTCACTGCCGCCAAACATCATTGTCACTTCTTCCCACATTTGCTTCTTTATAATTCTGTTACAGTATTCATCTGACGAAAAATCCCATAAAGAGGACCTATCTTTAACAGCCACAATGAAACTTTCTGTATCAAATTTTCTTAACAGCTACATCGCACTAGTTCACTGTTCACCTGTTCAGTCGCTAATGTGTGGGTCGGAGTCGGAGTCGGTAGCAGTGTGCGAAGCGCCATATCTACCTGTGTATTTTCCGGGTCGGACGACCAGACTCCGACTGATGGGCCGCACTTTGCCTAGTGCGCGTTGTTCCATTTAATCCCATGGTCTTATGCGACAAGTCGTGGTCGGACTAGTGCGCGTTAGGGCTTAGTCGGTTTCTTTTAGACTTTGTATTTTCTACTGGTTTTTTAAATATATTTAGTTCGAAACTGCTCAATAAATATTTTCATGGATTAAAAGAGCCTTGCAATAAAATATTTGTTATTAGATTTTTTTAAGTAAATGTTATCCAAGAAAATATGTAGATAGTCGTATAGCAACTTTACTTGTTTTCAGGGATTTTCTTATGGTCATTTATTACTTGATTTAAAGGGTGGTTTCCGTACACAACGTTTCGTATACATCAAAAACTTTCGGTTTGAACATTTTTGACCCTGATTTTCAGTTAGTCATACCCCATATGTGTGTTGATAAAAAAAAGTCTGAATAATATTGTGGTAATAATAAACCTTATGGAAATTAATCTTATTACCCCATTTGATTTTTTACTGTAACGTTTTGTGGAGTTACGGTTTGTGGAGGTTCGTTCGTCACAGCAACCGCGGGTAATAACAAACAATTGTCTCCTTCCCATTTTATGTTTGCAGGATAATTTTTGTACCGAAAACAATTGATGCTATATGTGAGGTGTAAAAATTTCACCATCATAAACTTAAAAGAAACTGCTAGGGCATTTTTTGTGTGTCTCATTTCTCCATTCGTAACTTTACCCTATATCTTTACTCTAATCCCATGTTACCCTATATCTTAAAACAACGGAAGTTTTCTCTCATATTTGCCGAAATAAATACGTTTATGCTACTCACAGTCGTTGTTTGAAAATTATTCGATTCCGGATTGAAATAAGACTACAAATGACCTCTTCCATCTGTGCTCGGGTTCCAGTCGTACATGGGTAGTACATACGTACATCGAAGACTTAACCCTCAAATGCAGTTAGAAAGTGGGTAGTATTTATAAAATTTATTATAAATTTTACACCAATATTATCTGAATATTATATTATTATCTATATTTAATTAAGCATACCCGCAGAATACACTCATAGTTTCTCTGTCAAATATTTGATAGAGGAACTATGATTTCTGCTTTATTAAACAACGCTACAAACTCCTCGATTATCTAACGGTATTATTGAATAGTTATTTATTTTGTTTAAATGTGGAAGAACAATGGCCATAAAATGAAACTCTTAAGTACCTGAAGGCCAGACTCTTGATAGTGGCCTCAGGCCTCAGAAAAGGTTCTTGAGACCAGAGTGGAAACGGTGCGTGCACTTGTCCTCTTCAATTCCTTCGCTGTTCCCTACACGTCACGCCACTCCCCGCATTCTGAAAGCCCACGACCCGCCGCGGCTCGTTCGCCCTCCGGCGGCGGTTCCGGATCTGCAGTTTGTGGGTTTGAGCCCCGTTAACTTCTCGAGGCGCAACTAAGCGTGACGCCCCACACGCGCATCAACCCTCCGACCCTCTCGTCTCCCCCGCTCCGCCCCACCTTTATTGGTATCTTCCCCATCGTGAAGCACGCCCGCGAGGTCAGCTCACTCCCCCTCCCCCCCACTACGCCTCACATTCATTCCCCTGCCAAATTTTGCCCAGCACTATCCTCTTCCAGTGTTAGATCATCTTTTTATGATAAATCCATTATGATGTTGTGCCGACCTGGTAGAATGTAAGGGTTCGAGTCAAAGGTTCTGGCTTCTAATCATGGTTACGGTGAGGATATCAGGTTGATATGAGCTTCATTTCATTCTAGTCTCTCCTTCACCCTCGTGATTTCAATCTCTCCACGGAGGATCAATGTTCAACCGGTTTCCTCGGCTTCCGAAAGGTGCAAGACTGCGTGTAGTTAGATTACGCATTTTTATGTCGCAGCTCTTTAGATAAATAATATTTGTATTAACATAAATATCATGCAATAATACGAAAAGAATTAATAATTAGAAGCAGCTCGGAGGTTCGAAAAACCTGGTGTATTTAGCATTGGACATAACTGGACGGTCGGATTTCAAGTATCGACGAGGCCACTGGGAAGTTTGCTCATCCCTCTACGTCCAGATTATTAAGTCCAGGATACCTCTGCAATATGAGTACCATATTTGCTCTTGTGCAAAGTGGTCGCAGCAATCTTCCGATGTGCCAGGATGCCGGGTGCCGATGCCAGGAGACAGCAGTGCTCTACAAGTCCTACGACGCTGTTCAAAAGGAAATATGGTTGCAACATTTCTTTTTAATGGCTGAGATTAGCCGAGTATTTTTTACAAGATTTATTATTTTTTTCCTGTTCTTTGTTCTCCCGTACAAATGTATTTTAAGAGAAAAGAATGAAATATAATTCGCTGCTATACGGCAAATAGAAATTATGTTAACGTAAGGTATGAAGACCGGTGAATAAAAAGGGATTCCTCGGTTCCTCCAGGGTGTATTATCTTTTAATGACTCTTTAATAAACAGGACGTGAGCGATCGCTGCAAGAATGTAGAACTTAGTTCCAACGATAATGTTTAGCAGTAGTAAATTGAAATTAACCGAGGAATCGAAGGAACATACATTTGATGTATGAAAGACATGCCGACAAAATTTTTACTTTTTCCTACGAAACATGGATGCGATGTGGGAACGAAACCGCTATCTCAGTCGATCCTCATACCACCCCAATCTCTTCAGTTCTCTCAATCATTTTCTCTTTCTCTCTTTCCAGATATTGTTTCCACTTGTTTTCGCCTGCTACCCCTCCCGTGGGACTCTCTACACGATCTACACCGTCCTATCTCCTTCGTATAGAAATCTCTCCTCTCTAGCATTTCTTTTTTCTTCCCTGGTCAGTGTCAGATTTACCGTAGTGCCTCCCGTAGGCAAGACAGTTTATTTCATCCTCTGATCCCTAGACATTACTTAATCCTCCTATTCGGATTCTACGAGTGTGCTTTCTTTTCCTTCCTCTCACATATGATCTGGTATTGAGCGAGAGGTACACTTTGTTTCTTCTTCATTGCAACAACTTCTATAAATACAACAATAAAAGAAAGGAATTTCTCTCACATCTCTGAAATTTAGTCAAATAAGAAATGACCTGAATTACATGCACAAAATAAATTTTCAAGAATATCTCTTGCAGTTTCATCGTTGAATTTGATGATAATGCAAGGATTTTACCAAAAGTAAATTTTACGGTTTCGTGTTTGCTGATCTCATGAGGACTATGCGGACGAGTGATGGGGATGATGGAGTGCTTAGGTAAATGACATCAATTCAAGGGTAAAATAACATAATCAAACATTGACGCCTTGCGTTTGGTCCGAACTTGTATCCTCTGGTGAAGGAGTTCACTTATTACACCCTTTCACTTATTATTGATTTATTTTATGTCTTTGGGTTATGAGGTTCAGGCCATGAGACCTGCTCTTCCACCAAACCGTTGGTCTTGGGATAGGGAATTGGGAAGGATAGATGTTGGGTTGCCGGGGAATTTATGGTACCGAACGGACATTTGTCTGGAGTAGGTGAATGAAACCCCAGCTGAAAACCTCACCTAGTTCGGCTGAGCAGGGTTTGAACCCACGCTCTACCGCTCAGCAGGGACGTGGAAGAGAAGACGCTACGACTAGACCACCGCTGTCGGTAAACTTAATAACCCCTTACGCCACTAGGATAGTTTCCTGCACGAAGCTAGTGGCTACTAAATTGCGACAGCCTTCTACTTCTCATAACTTTTTCTGCGTTGAGTCAGAGCCTAGTTTGCGCAGACATCCCTGTGTCCTCAGCGATCTCTCTCCATCTCCCAGGAGATTTGCCACCCATTCGCTGCGTTGCTGGCGCATTTCATCTCTGGAGTCGCGGGCCACCTCCCACCCGGCGCACCTTGGCGCCGTGCTCTGGGTCAGCGGTTCGATTCCCAATCATGGCGATAGATTGGCTGAGGGTATGCTCTCCCGGGACGCGGAGCAGCCGAGGGGCGCGCATCCGCTCACTGGCGTGGTCGAGGGGTTGCTCTGTCCGTGGAAAGGAGAGAGTGGTAAGGGCGTGGAGCAGGGGGAGGAAATCGCGCCAGTACTCACATTCCATTGGACCTTCCATGAGCACGAAGTACGTTCGATTTTTGGCATATTACGCAATGAACGAGTAAGCAATTCCTTGCAACTCTTATTTGATACCAACAAAATTCATTTAAATGAATGGCACTTAGAGTTGGAAACATTTATTGCATAATGGTTATTATTCCCTTCCTGTTAGAAACTCAATTATATCCTAATGAAGACTAATGATTTTAATACGGAAAGTGAATTAAATTAGCCTCATCAGGTTTGTACACTTTTGAAGAAAAATAAACATTTGTTCAATTTTTTTTATTTGAACCTTTTCATTGTCAATACCACGAAAAATATTTCAACGCAACTAATAGAAACCAATAGTACTAGTGGTTCTTGAAAATGATTAAATACTAAAACACATGAAAACGAATTTGTGGTTTGACAAAACCGTAGAAACAAAATAGTCCCGGAATGTTTGAGTTTTGGAATCGGAAGTACATACTTTATTGCTGGTCATTTAAAGAATATAAAACTTCAGAATACCTCATGAAAAATGCCTCTTGAAATTAAAAAAAAAATTTAAAACCTAAATAACGCTGGGAAGTATTAAGATAGTAGGTTATACGAGTAAAGAAAATATCGTAGAAATGTGGAACCATATTTCTCATTGAATACCAACTGTTGCTTTTATAATCTGAAATGAGGAAGAAAATACAAATTGAGTATGTTTAACTGTATTGTATTAAGTACTACAAATATAGCAATATGCTGGAAGCAACAGTTCTCACATCTTGATAAAAAAAATCAATTTACGAGGTTTAGCTCTTACATTTTCTAAGTTTTGTCAGAACGAAGGTATTCTCATAAATGCTACCCTATTTCTATTTTAACTACGAAAAGATAAGAGAAGTGACCATCTTCCCCCAAATGATTTTATTACTGTAATGTAACACAATGTTCTATATTTTTACGCGTATTGTAATTTAGATAAAAATACACTGTATCAACGTGCGTCAGCTTTGCTTGAAACGTTCAGAGCAGAGAGACTCGTCGTGACCGCGGAACGTCAAACCATTACAGCCTCGTTCCTTCACATACCACGCATCAATTCTTTTCAAGGGGACCCACCTTCTCTATTCTTGAACAAAACACATATAGTAAATACTCGTTTATCCGACCCCCGATCATCCGGATTTTCGGCTTATCTTCATCAATAGTCTCTAAATATTTCCTCTAAAAGTAAGAAAACTAATGAATGCGCTAGTTAGTCAATCACGTTGTAGTATATTTTATTATTAATTATATTTTATGTTAAATGCAGTAAATCTTACGACTGGTCTCACAAAATATTATATAAGCAGTGCCGAATTAGGAAAAATTGTGATGTTTGGGAGATAGCTTTTTTTCTTTAAGTACCCAAAATTTAGTAATTTTTTTTATCAGATCATACAGAATAAATGAAAAATGTTCACTACACAGAACGTGGTTGTATTGATTCCTCATATCACCCGGTCCCAATTAATCCTGACAGGTGAGCTTGTACTCCGTTCAGAAAATAAAAATCTAACGCAATTTAGTGTTCTCCACAGAAAATAGAGCAGAAGCCGCCGCGTCGCAGAAGTAAACGATTCTGCGCACGCGCGACCGTAGGTAGCAATCAAATAAATTCCTATAGTTTTGGAATCCTGCCCAAATAATTGTCACCATTGGGTGGAAGATAAAATTTGCTTTGGAAGCATTCGGATGTGAACTCGATTGGAGGCACCGTCGCCAACAATGCTTTGAATCTCATATTGGATGGAAGGGGAGCATGAATCGCCACGAATCCTATTTCCTTCCCAATTACATGTTAGTATTGCAAAATGTTTTATAATGGGCAAATAATTATGTAATGATATCTTTCACAATGTTATTTACTGGATTCTACAGAGATGTTTTACAAGTTTCATGGGTTTAAAAGGTGTTTCATGTGTGCAAGTGACCAATGTGATTCCTTTTATAACTTCAAATCAAATGAATGTGTCAACGCATACCTTGAGAATCGATACTCGCACATTGTAAATTAAATGAATTATTATCAGTTTTTACCACCTGATTGCAGTGAATGACCACATTTCCCGAGGTCAAGTCAAACTGCCCCAGAGCAAGCCCCAAAGGTGCCCCAGGGGTTCACGTCCCCCGAGGTAACTTAGTAAAATTGCGAAATCAAAGTGGTTCTAGAAAATTTTCGGATTTTACCCAATTTGCAATAGTAAATACAATGAATTGCCGGGTTCAATAAGACTAATATTTTCGAGTGATTTCCTGTAAAATAATTGGTGACATATACACCAATTTTCACACATTTATCTGGCAAGTAGACATAGAATAGCACTAAAAATATTTGAACACTTGGAAAACCACGCCATGTTCCGGTAAGAAATGCATTATAGTGGTTGTTGATGCATCTATTAATGCTGAATAACTACAAACTAAAAAATAAGGCAAATACTGCCGTGGGAGAGTCCCCGAGTGGCATGAGAGTCGTTAACCGTTCTGCAGGGGTCGAACAGTAATGAGGACCCGAGCGGGAACCGTCACCCCGTTCTCGCAAAACTATTTTACGACTGACCCTTGTGCGCGCAGAGATGGGACTCATCACCCAACTCACAATCCCAACTTGCACCATGGAAATAAATGGAAATAATAAAAAATGGAATACATTTCTAGGGAAATTTGTAACCGGTGAGTTGATTGACTTCCACTTCAGACTTTTAAAACTTTTGGTTACTAATTATGTAATACTAGCGAAGGGACAAAATTTGAAGAAAACTAATTACGTGTTTCTATTCTTCATCAAAATTCCGCTATAAAATCGCACCGAGTCAATTTTCTTCGCGATTGACGTTAAATCGAAGACGCTTGTCATCTAATTGGCAACCTCATCATTACAATTGGCCAATTACCCGTTTACACGATATTGCTGTGGGAATATAACGACAATTATTTTTGTCGAGTTCCAAAACAACGGAGGGGAGTTCGTTATCTGCGCGGGCATCCCTTGCGNGCCGACGACTGCTGTGTCTCGGGAGACTGCGGCGATAAGGGTGGAATGTAGCCCCTAAGGAGGCGCCGCGCATCGGCGGAGTTGTGGCGGGAAGGAGGCGGGGTCCAGTATTCGGTAAGGAACAGCACCGAACGGGCGAGCGAAATTCCCTGGCCTCGCTGCCAAGCCGAGTTTCTTTTCACCCTTTCTCTACCTGGACACACCGCGAGTTTCCGTTTGTTGGGAAGAAGCGGGGTGTTTCACGGAGTGGTTCGTTTTGAAAACAGGATTGTGAAGATGATACGTTCGCGAATGGAAGCAGTTTTATTTTAGTGGCGATAAAATTACGCGGAGCAAAACCTGATGACTCTTTTTTATGGCATCGAGATAAATTCATGATAGTGGCGATTTCCTCTTCCGTATTTAACTGTGTTATCTCTTTAAATTTAAACGAGATTCAAGAAATATTTCTTCTGCTTTCATTGCTCATATTTTTGTAAGTAATCTTTCAAATGCAAGTGTCACGTGACACTATGATTTAGATGCTAAGTATAAAGATTTTTCTGTCCGTAAGACGTTATTTCACTATCGACATTTATTTCTGTGGGTGCGTTGCTAATGTAACCATTTTGGTGCAAATGGCTCTTTGCGTCACCTCTTTTCAATCAGTGGAATGTTCTACATTGAAGGGAACAAAACTTCTATTACAAATACATGGTAAACGTGAGATACCGAAAGCTTAAGAATTTCTCTGTCGAATTATCTTAAGTTTGAGACAACATATTTTTGCAATTAATATCGAAGAAATAAATTGCACTTTGATTCATTATAAATTTTGAAATATGATAACGTATCATGAAATATAATTGTAGAATTAAAATGTTGTAAATTCTTAATCAATTACTCGTCTCACATTTTGCTTCCAACCTTTCATGGTACTGCAGTGAGGAATTGATGTGATTTTAAAGTTTGTTTAATCGTAAGATTTGAATTCTTAAATTCTAATGTTATCTGGGATTTATTTGTCAACTACTTACTAATATTTTGCTATCAAATCTCGTTTCGGGTTTTGCTATTGGAATTGTCAATTTCTTAATGTGCAATGTCTGAAATATGTCTCAATGCAGGAATATGAGGTTCTCCAGTTGGATCCATGTAGGATTCAGGGTCATACGTAACGTAGAACTAATTAATTGCGCCTACACGAAACGTCCAAGAGAAACTCATCTTACACGCGTTATTCTAAGATTTTACTCCAGAGAAGCATTAAAAGCTACTACAAGCAGAAAACATAATATCATTCTTATCACTCTTATCAATTTCGAACTCATTAATGATGTGGTAACGTTCAAGCCATCATGTCTGCTCTTCCATCTAACCTCATTTGCAGGGAAGAAAGTAAGGATGGAGATAATGCAACCCAATATCTCTCCTTCCCAATCTCGTCACCCAAATCATAAGATAATGTGGAAGAGCAGGTGTGATGACCTGAACCTCGCCACATAATACAGTACGAAATAAATAAAAAATGTTGGATTTCAGAGGAGTGCGAGGAAATGAAGGAACATTTCTTTGGATTATGACCGGGAACTCCCAACAGTACCTCACCCTGTTAGTGTGGGCTCAGAGCACGAGTGAGGAAACCCAAATCGTGCTCTCCAGCTCAATAGCATGGAGGAAGATGAGATGCCAACTACGCTACAGCTATCGGTTCATGTGCGCATGGATATATATATATATATATATATATATATATATATATATATATATGCAGGAAGACAAGTAAAATTCTGAAACCACATTTTCGATATCTTGAACTGTTTCCTTCAAAATCATTGAATCGGAAATTATTTTTTTCATGAAATTTTATCGCAATATCTTTCAATCGACTATTCTTTTCAAAAATACGATATTTTATTTTGCTACGCAGCCTCTGTACCTATACAAAATGCGACTAAACGCAGAGTTTAAAATATTATAATTTCTAGTGACAAGCATGTCCTCATTCGANATAAGAGACAGGTTGAATATTGCCATATATTTACCACTAAGAGAGTTGACCCATAACGTTTGAAAGGTTTGGTTTTTATATTTTTTAGTTATTTACTTATCACATTAAAATTACTTGAAACCTTTAACGAATCAGACAGATGCATTGTGTTTTAGCAGATCTCTTGTTTTAACAGTTGCGCAATTACAGGAAATTGAAGAGATTCGATGAAATATTTACTGAAAAAGTACTTCCATTACATAACTTCAATTTATTTTTATGTTTAATGTAATTGTGCAGCAAACAATTTGTATGAGCCATACTGTCATTTCTCATTGTACATATCAAAGTTTCATTATCAATAAATTTTATACGAGCAGTTGCTTTGAGACACACATTTGAACTTATGTATGGGTTTATTTATAATATTCTTTCACGGGAAATTGAAGTGGGATACATCGTAATCAGAAATAAAAGAAACGGTATAACTTGTTTGAATAAAAATACTTTTTAAGTGTTGTTCAGTTCAGTATCATTTGGTAAAATTGTTCATTCAGTATCGTTTGGTAAAAAGTAATATTTTCACTGAATTGCTCGTACCACCTAACGCTACACAAGGGGTGTATAACAAAATAAAAACAATTTTTGATGCTGGTCTATTTAAAATCATTCAGTAGTAAATTGTGATAAATGATACATTTTCATTTCACATGGAAAAGTACGAAGACCAGCGTTACTATTCTGCCTTATGTGTAATTTTTCCCACAAACGATCCAGACGAATATCCTAGAACATGCTCAGACTCTAACAATGCCGGTATGATGTTGGTGGCAAATGACATTGTGTTGATAAACACCAACATCATACTTCGATATTATTAGGGCTTGAGAATGACCTATATTCGGTTGAGATGACCGATAATCGCCCAAGTACTAATTGAAATGCCAATACAAAGTTTTGATCGGAATTCCTCCGTTAACGCTTTACCATAGTAGCAAATTCCCAGAATATGGTGAGCAATGCTGAGGAAAGTCTGAAAAATGGCATATCCTACGAAAATCTCAGGATTGAACGTTGTGAGCTAGTAAAAGTCCGAAATTCACCTGAAATCGCTTTGATTACGAACTTTTAACAAGTTAACTAGGTAGATGTTGATATTTACTACGAAAAGTTGGTAATAGGTATTAATTCACTTAATTAGTAACTGTACGTCTTTTAATCCCCTCAAAGTAATTGTCTATCAGATTTTCCATTATTTTCATTGTCACCCCCCTTTCCACGCTTAAGGGTTATACTTACTTAAATGGTATTGCAGACAGTAATTTTTCTCTTATTTTGAATGTAAATTGTTCATCAAGAAGTACTAAAATTGTGTATTAAGGAGTGGAAAATTGGAGGAGAGGGTAGTTTTTTTTTAATTTCAAGTTGACAACGTTCTTCGTCTTGTTTTTGAAGGTCAAGGATACAAAGTTTTCCCATGTTTGAGATACAATTGTAGATTTTATTAAATATATTTTTAGTTGTCAAAATAAAATCGTTTCAGTAAAAATCCTCGATAAACAATTATTTAAAATAAATAAAACGCTCATATTTTTAGATCTAAAATATACAAATAATGAAATTGAGAGTAGAAAAATATGAGCCAGTCCTTTTTAGAAGTATATTTCGATGTTTCATTTTTAAATATGTTGAATAAAAATAATAATATTTTTACTCTTTACATAGTTACCAGATTTTTCATAAACCAATTCAATTAATTTTAATAAAGAATAATTTTGTTTAATTTTGTTACCACATCCCATAGTTCCATCTATGTGAACACATTAATTAATTTAAATTTTATTGGAAGGATTT
>NNCF01126074.1:91596-132767 GCA_002313205.1 Laupala kohalensis | reverse complement strand
GACTTTTGCAATTTGCGTGCCCCTGCTGTCATTGGGCATACTGTTACTATTTCTCTTGACCTTTGTCATATTACAGAAATAAACCAATTCTGTTTACTTTAAAAAAATATTTATGTATATTTATTTTGGAAAGGGATACGCTATTACGAAGTAAATTTCGGTATCGAGATTTACGAAGTAATTTCCCGGACCAACTATATAGATGAATGTAGATTGACACGCGAGGACAAATTAGTGGTGTGATAGGAAGAGGGAGATATGTGTGAGAAGATAGGGAAAATGTTACAAAAGAATGATCTCTTTCAGGTGGAAAAACATAGGAAGATGCTACCATAGCTATATATAATGTGGGAGAGCAAGAAGAGACGACATTAGTAAATAAAATAAAGCGTCAAAATAGTATTGGAGGTGAGGAAAATGATATGCAGGCAATAAAACAAATAGAAAAAATAGAACACTTGGAGAACAAGACACATTGGGAACTAGAGATGGCCAAGGAGATCTAAACAAGAATAATGCATCGAGGAAGAGTTTACATTGGCCACTACTTTGACCGGGTGAAGGAGTTGCTGCGTTATTTCCGCCTCAGATACAGACATCATACAGAACATTATCGGGAAAAGCAACAAATCTGCTGATACTGTGGCTTATTTGGGCACGATTTGAAGGATTATCCAAACCAGGCAGAAAAAGAAAAATGAATCAATTGCATGGTAAAAATGCGAATATGATTTTACCGTAAGAAGTCAAATTTATCCAGAATATCAGCAAGTTTATACCGTGATAAGACGTAATATCGAAAATGGGAGTTAATATAATATAACACAATCAAGGAGGTGGAATACAAAGCATGTTGGACGTAGTAAAATTCGTAGTAAACAAATTGATGTCTGCGCGATGCAAGAACCATACCTCCGGAACGGCCGGTTGATTTTACCGTTAAGAATGAAAGTTATATACCAGCTTGGTGGACAATCCGCAATAATCATTTGCAGTACACGAATGGAAACAATGCAATTAAAGGAATGTACTAGTATATACATACAAGTAGTACGCATTGCATAGGCAGATAGTGATATAATATTACTGTGCGTCTACGTACAATATTAATGCAAAAAATAAACATTTAAAAAAGTAAAAGAAATTAAAGGTATAATGGAGAAGATATATAACAGTGGAGGTTGGAGCGGTCGATCAGATCTGTGGGGAGACAATGCAAAATAAAAGAAGGAAAGGGAGAGAACGAATGATATTCGAAGAGGATTTAGGTCTAATAAGTACATATGGCGTATCAACTTTCCAAACACACAATGGTAAATCAATAATGTATTTAACACTGTAAACAATAATAACAAGAATGACTAAAACAATGTGGCAACTACATCAGGAGATAGTAAGCGATCACAAAACTATTACATACGAAGTGGAGAAATTTGATAAAACTTTTACAGACTTACAGATGTGGAAATATATTTCCGAAATGTAAACTGGGAGCAGTACAGAAACAGGGGAAAAATGGTAAATATACAAGGATGAGCAAATGGATATACACAAGATGAGGATTTACAGGTGGACATTTTGCAAAAGGTAACACCATACTGTGGACAAAAGAAGACAGGGTATAGGATAAGACAAACATGATGGGGTATAGAGCTACAGGATGGAAAGAAGAAACACAACTGACTTAGAAGAATATATAAGAAATGGAAACTACAGACTGAAAATTATGAGACAAGGAAAGTACAGAATTGAAAATTCTTAATTCATAGAAGCTAATCAGAGAAAAGAACAAGAATAACTGGGAAAGATTGATGAGGAAAGCATAACATCTAAAAATGTCTGGGGTTTACTTTATGTGATAGAACGGGAAAAAATAAAAACAAAATTATTTGGCGAAATGTAAAATGGGACATAAATTTAACGAAATGATTGGGAAACACAGGACACAAAGTAATTACAGTCATATTGAAAGGGAAGGGGGAAATTACCAGGATGGGAAAAGAATATGTGCTACATGACATACGAGAAGAGGACAAAATAACAATGACAGAAATGGAAAGTTCGATATGACGTCTTAGAGGTAACAAAAGTCCAGGTATCGTTATGATCACGAATGGTATGATACAGATAATGCTAGAAGTTTATAAAGAAGAAATGCTAAATATGTACCAATCATGTCTCAGTGCAGAATATTTTGCAAGATGTTTGAAAATTTTAAACTTTTTAAAACTGGACAATAGTCAATGAAAGTTCTATAGACCAATTATGCTGTTACCTGTTTTAGGAAAAGAATTCGATCAGATAATGACAGAGAGAATACAAAGGGTGTTGGATGGACACAAAGAGCAATCAAAATGGCTTCACTAAGGGAAAAGGCACAGAAAATGCCATAGAAACCTTATTAAATCAAATCAAAGGCAGGACAAAGAAATATATATTAGTAGCCTGCATTGATTATGAGGGTGCTTTCGATAGTTCCAGACGTGAAAGCAAAGAGAAAGAAAAAACCAAGAGGGCATGAATAACGATTCAATACTAAGTAATACATGAAAGAGAATGAAAATAAACAGAGAAATAAAGAAGCGACAAAAATAATTCTAGGTAGTGGCCAGACTGTTGAAAAACTGGGTAAATACTGATAAAATGTATAGTAGGTGTCGTTTTACAAAGTAGAGTATTCAGTGGCGGCTGCCATAACACTGCATTTGGCCGTCCCTGAAGTGACCTTTTTACGATGTTTATTTTTTATTCTACGGCATTATTTTCAATTTTATTTTAAACTTGAGTACGTACGATTCAAAACATGGCAACGTGATTTTAGGGGGGTATAAGTGCGTTGTGTGGATGTGCGGACGGATCAATGGCATTGCACTTACAAACTTTATGGTCTAAACAGTGTCCTAGTTAAATTTGGTGAAAATAGAATTTATAGAATGGCCACAGGATTTAAATGTGTCAAATACGAGGCCCTCTTTTCTTTTTGAGTGGACTAGAGTTTATAAAAAATGAAGTAACTTTTGATTCTCCAAGACTGAAATTTCAGGTATGACATGAAATTATATTAGATGCTGCTTCAAGTAGAAAAAGCATGTCGGCAGCTGCTGTGGCTTGCAATATAGTTAGAAACATTGAATACATGTTTCGTTAGAACGGTCATATGTTATGTTTACTTGCACCAAAGAATACTACATATATTAAGTGACACTAACACTACCTACCAAGATAACGCATTGTACGCTGTGAATAGTTGATTTCCCATGTCGCAATAGCAGACTATAGACAGTTTTCTGTGCGGCTAGTAGCAGCGAAAGAGCTATATACGTGGAATAACTACTCATACCCTTTGTGTGAAAACGACAAAAGCCTCGTCGTTCCTTACACTTCGTAGGGAGGTCTAGGGACCTTACCCCGACAACCCCTATGAATTTTGCGACGGTCGATGTACAGGGGCAAGTGAGAAATTGAAACATTCAATTTCTCTAATTCGTAAAAATCACGTTGTTGGTGAGAAACCCATCTCCCACTATTTTACGTAAGAAGGAGAAATAATATAGTAGGAGAGAAGCCATATACTGTTGAGATGTGGGAGAAGGTAAGCGGAGCAACGACCTAAGGACAGTGAAAGTCCTAGTTATTGTGACAACTGTACCACCAACGATGGTAATGACCTAATGGTAACTCGTTCAAGGAAATTTAGAAAAGAACAGGAACAAAGGTGCAATGAGAAAAAGGAGAAAAAAAAATATGATTCGTTACTATTGACTTTCGATGACGAAAAATTCAAACGGGCATCTGGTAAAGTCCAGCAAAATATTCGTGCGGGGATAAAAGACCTCTGGAGAATGGCGGAAGATTATCGAAAGGAAAATGAGACGTTACGTGGTCACTTGCAGAGCAGGGAAAAGTAGACATAGCGAAGAAAATATTGCTAAAAAACACGAGGAAAATGTGATGGATACAATTTGTGGATCACCAAACGTTATCTACACTAGAGGAGCCATTGGTTAGAGTGATAGACGAACTTTTCAATACGATACAGCGCATCATCCAGGACGGACGGAATGGGATGAGACAACGCGGGTACACGTGGATAGATTGGTAGGTGCAGAAAAGAAAGAGGCTATGTGTGATAAGGTGATTACAGGGTTAAAGGAAATTCGAACATACTATCTCGGGTAGTAGCTTCAGGGGAAGAACAAGGTGATGCAACATTTGCAAAAGTCGTACGACGCAAACGTGCACAACGTGAAAGAACGCTCCTACTTGGGACAGGACAAGGATCCGATATAGGGAAACAGTTCACAGATTTAATGGTACGGGAGAAAGAGAACTTGAACGTCGACAGCTGGCGGATAACTGATAGTGGAAGGGCCAGTGCAGTGGACAGCAGACAGTATATTACATAGTGACCACAAAACAATACGTTACCGGATTGAGAGAATGACCGGAGGGACTGTAAATCCTATACCACGTTTGAATTATCGATAGGTGAATTGGGAACAATACAAAACATCTGCGTCGAGAAGTACATCGGTGTATATTATATGCCACCGATGACAAATATAGATGATCGCATACAACTGCTGCAAGAAGATATACGTGTGGCTCCTTTCTGTATGCGAATGACGAGTGGATATAGACCCGGCCAGACTTGGTGGGACAAAGAAATGACGCAACATAAGATACGGAAAAAGCTACGACATGATTATAAGAGACGCACACGAGGGACACAGGAATATGAACAAAGAAAGTTAAAATACCGGAAATGTCTGCGCGATAGAATAGAATATTTATTGGATTTGGCTCAGACCATCAGATCTGCTCTTCCTCCAAACCATGTACAGAAAATACAAAAGAATAAAACACAAATTACAGTAATAATTAAAATTACAATAATAATGATTGAAATTTAAAATAATTATTAAAGTACAAAATTAATTACAGTTACAATAATAATTGAAAGTAAAATAATAATTTAAATTTAATATAATCAATAAACTACAAAATTAATTAAAATTATCATAATAGAAATTACAATACTAAATAAACTACAAAAATAATTAGAATTTCGATAATAAAGTTACAATAGTAATTGAAATTGAACATAATAAAAAAAACTCACAAATAATTAGAGTTACATGAAAGTTGAAATAACAATCGAAGTTAGAGAACCGAAGTTATTTAAACAATGTGAAAAACAAAATTTACTTAAAATTTACATGTCCTCTCTTACATTCAAAATATAATTTAAAATATTTGTTACAATCTAATGGAAAATATGTTGTTTGACCTATTTCATTTATAAATTAATATCATATTTTTCTATGTATGCTTACTAATTATATTTTAATTTACAAATTTCTTGATATTTACAATAATTCTCAATAATGCAGAAACTTACTTCCCTAATGCTAATACAAATTGTTTACCAAAACTATGCTGATTTTACATTTTTAAACAAGAAGAGCGCATCTGTTTTGAATACTTACAATAATTTACTGGCATTTCAAGAGATATGAATGTATTCTCGCTTTAAACTGGTTGAGAGAAGAGAAATCCCTAATATCATCTGGAAATTTGTTCCATTCCCTAATCATAGTCAGTGTACATGAATTGTGAGCATAGTTGGTTTTGTGTCGTGCCACCTGTAATAGCCTATTGATGAGCTTCTTTCAATCTGGATGTTGTGAGAAAATTAAATTTATTCGTCAAGTATAGTGGTGCTTTAAAATGAATTATTTTGAATAATAGATTGAGGCAATGTTTCTTGCGTCGGTTGTAGAGACGTAGTAAGTAATTTTCATGGTAATGTATGGATACGTGATCAAACTTTCTCAGATCATAAATATACCGTACACAAGTATTTTGCATTAATTGAAGTGTGACTGCTTGTTTGCAGTTTACGTCACTGTAAACTATATCACAATAATGAAAATGAGAATAGATGAGTGATTTTACTACAAAAGATTTAGTGTTTGTAGGTAAATACTTGCATATGCATTTCAGCACGTGGAATTTAGAAAATATTTTCTTTCTAATGGAGTTTATATGAGTGTCCCAACGTAAGGTGTTCATTTTTACGCCGAGATTTGTGACTTTTGTTTACCGAGGAATGCACGCGTTGTTGAGCGTTAAAGATGATATTGGTGTGTTACTAAGTAATTTTTTATTTTTAATGGAACTGATTACGATTGCTTGTGATTTGTTTGCGTTCAAATGGAACCCATTATATTTCGACCACTCGGCATTGGCAAATACGTCACTCTTCATTTTTCTAAGAAGGCTGTCTATTTCGGATGATCTCCCTCTGATATACATTTGGAAGTCATCTGCGTAAATATGATGTGAGCAATGATTGAGCAAATTTGGTAAATTGTTAATATAGATAATGAACATTTGAGGTCCGAAACATGCTTCTTGCAGGATGCCGCGGGTCACATACTGAAATGCCGAAGTTTGCATATTTACGTGAACTTTCTGTCGTCTACACGCAAGATAATTTCTAATCCAATTCAAAAACGATTCAGAAAATCCTAAATTCCTACATTTTGATATCAAAATATCATGATCCAATGAGTCAAACGTTTTATTGAAATCTAATAATGTTAGTATTGTGATTTTTCCAGTCTAATGATTGTTTAATATCTTGTACAACTTTAAGAAGAGCTGTTTCAGTATTTCTACCTCGCTGAAAACCTGACTAGTACGGGTCTATTTCTTTATTTATGGTTAAGTAATCGATAATTTGTCGGTGAACAATTTTCTCAAGAACTTTTGACAAAGTCAGTAAGATGCTGATAAGTCGATAGTCGCTAGAACTAAACGGGCATTTTTATTTCGGAATTGGACGAATCAGGGCTACTTTCTAAGATTCAGGAGAAGTACTGGTTATAAGGAAAAAATTATGAATATGAGTAATAGTTGGTATTGCGATTTCCAAAATAAGTTTGAGCAGTTTAGCATTTATCATATCTGAGCCATTGAAATTTGACTTTAATGATTTAATTGTTTTGATGACTTCAACAGGTTCAACACATCTTAAATAATCTTTCTCGAGAGATTTCATCCGTAAATTTTAAATTAATCAGTGTTTTAGTTTTTAATGTGTCATTTATGCTGGGTGACATGCTCACGAAATATTTATCCAGAGAATCCAAGTGTATATCCATCTTATCAGAGCTCTTATATTAACAGATTTCATCGGTTGTAGATTTTTTCAGAGAGATTTTTAATCAGTCTCAAATTGAAAGAAGTTCCGAAAGTGACGTATTTTGGTGTTCCAGATCTTCTGGGTGACAAGGTTTCTTATTTTCTTATATTCTGAAATGCTTTCGACCTACTTAACACGCTTGTGTACCAAATAGGCTGCATCGCGATTTTTCATTAAGGCTATGAGGCATCTGTGAGCCAGAGAGCTGCAGGCTTAGTTATACGATGCGATTTTTGGGGGGCATGTTTATCGAAAATACTAGTAACAAAAAACTTCTACTTTACCGTTGACAGTAACTTCGTGATTGTCTATCTCCATTTCTTTCATCTAAGGCTTTCTTGCACTCCTCATCAAACCATTCTATATTTCGCTTCCATTGTCTTTTCCCTATTGTATCATCTGCAGCATTTATTATCGATTCTTAAATGAACTTCCACTGATTATCAATTGATTCTTCTTCTTCTAGAACTTCTGTTGGTTTCTTAAAGAAATAGAGATAGACAATTAATGATCCAAAAAGAGACTAGATCAACAAGGGACAGATATAAAGACAGCAGAAAGAGGGCCAATAAAATAATAAGACGTAAGAGAAAAGAATATCTGAAACAAAAAATAACTGATATTGAACAACTTAATGATAATAATGACAGTAGAAAATTTTATCAAGCAGTTAAAAATATGACAAGGGGATATCAGGCAAAAAGTAATCTGTGCCGAGATAAAACTGACTGAAGATCAACAGAAAGTATTGGAAAGATGGACTGAATTCTACGATGAATTACTAAACACTAATGGGGAAACAGAAATGGATAGAAATGAAGCCGGATCATTGGAAGGATTAGAGTATACTGATAACAATCAAGTGATAGAAGCACCATCAATAGATGAAGTGAGATAAGTGGTGAAGAAGATAAAGAATGGAAAAGCACCTAGAGAAGATGGAATAGTTGGCGAACTGATAAAAGTAGGAGGAGAGAAATTAATATAGGCACTACATATACTAATACTCGTATGTAGAATATGGGACACACATGAAATACCAAAGGATTGGAAAAATTGACTTATTTACCCAATTTTAAAAAAACGAGATAAATCAGAGTGTAAGAATTATACAGGAACAATATTATTAAACTCTGCCTATAAGATCTTTTCTAGTATACTGCAGAAACGAGTAAACGTTTTCGCAGAAAACATGATTGATGAATATCAATGCGGATTTCGAAATGGCAGAGGATGAACCGATCATATATTTACACTCAGGCAAATAATGGAGAAATGTTATGAATTCAACATTGATTTGCACATACTGTCTGTACAAACAAGCCTTTGATAAAATCAAATGGGATCAACTTTTTAGTATATTAATGAAAGAAGGAATGCCAAATAAACTGATCAAACTAATACAAACCACTATGTTTGGCTCGCATTGTAAGGTATGTGTTGAAGGGAAAATAAGTGAAGCAATTAGTATAACATCAGGTGTTAAACAAGGTGACTGTCTATCCGCTACTCTTTTTAACATTGCTCTCCATAGTGTAGTTAAAGAACTGAATATTAGGGGTAATATCATTTACAAATCTAAACAAATTCTTGCATACGCCGATGACATAGCGCTGATATCAAGAAACCAGGATGCATTGGAAGAAATGTTTAGAAAACTTGAAATGGAAAGTAAAATCATAGGACTTAAAATTAACGAAGAGAAGACAAAATATTTGAAAATGTCAGCCACAGAAACTAGAAGAAGGGAGCAGAGAATGAGAATAAATGGATATGACTTCGAGGGAGTCAGCGATTTCACATACCTTGGAGTCAAAATTAATAATAAAAATTGTTGTATTTCAGATGAGATAAACGAACGAATAGCGCGAGGAAACAAAGCTTACTATGCCAACATTTGACATATTAAGTCTGTTCTGCTGACTAGAACAACAAAAGTCAAGATATATGAGACTCTTATTACACCAGTAGTCACATATGGAGCAGAGACATGGGTACTAACCAGTAGCGATGCTGAGAGACTTCGTAAATCCGGAAGAAAAGTTATAAGAAGAATTTATGGAGCAGTTAAAGAAGGAGAAATATGGAGAATAAGATATAATGATGAAATAAACCAGATCCTAAAATGAGAAAATATAGTTAGATTTATAAAATCGCGTAGAATCTCTTGTTTGGGGCACCTGCAGAGAATGGGAATGGAAAGAATGCCTAAAAGCATCCTAAAAAGTAAAATCCATGGAGTGGCAAAACGTGGCAGATCTCGAAAGAAGTGGCTCCAAGATGTTGTGGATGACCTGAAGAAGATGAAGGTGACTGGGTGGTGGGAGAAAGCAGAGAGAAGAGGTGAATGGGGACACATCGTGAAGGCAGCACAGGCCCACATCGGGCTGTAATGCTTTGGAAGAAGAAGAAGTAACTTCGTGATGAAGGTTGAGCAGAGTAAATTCCGGCGAAAAAATTGATTTTAGCAATTCGATTATAGTCCCTTTAGTGCAATACCTTAGACTCATATTTTGAACAATTAAAGGAATAACTAACGTATATGAGATCGTTTTGAAATACCGCGGACAGGAAACTGGTCATAAAAGAGAACATTTTCTGGACTTGAAACTATGATGTGATCGATCCATGTTTCGGTGTTGGCGCTAACGTGAGATGGATCAAACTTTAAAATATTCAAGTGTAGTCCAGAAAACATATTGCGAATGACTGAAGTAATGTATGAGACTAATAGGTTTTCGTTAAAATCTCCCATGACAATGATGTTTTGGCATTGAGTGACTAGATAGGATAATGGTTCTTCAAATTCACGTAATTTTCCGATTCTGGGAGGCCAATACACGGCACCTAAGAGACAATTTTTTATTTCTTACATTTATTTCCACTAAATTTATTCTATACTCGCTGTATAGACGTTAATATTGCTCTTGCTTTGATATCATCTCTGATATACAGTACTACACCGCCACCTGATTTAATTGTTCTGTCGAGTCTAAGCAAATAACCGGGCAGAGAAACGTGTTGACGAGGGATGGATTTATGAAGCCATGTCTCACTAAATACAACATTGCGTCTTATTGCGTGAACAGTATTTTGGGAGAATATAATAAGTATTTCATCATGATGGACTTTTATGGATTGGCAATTTACGCTGACTGCGGTAAGATTATTCGGAAAGGCGGAAATGTTTGCGTGTAGCACTTGAGAGGGGGAGGGGACGGTTGGGGACGCTAATCCGCTTAAGTTATTGTTACTTACTGATAAGGAAGGAACGCATACCTGTTGCGAATAACTAAGCGCTTGCATACTATTTTCGAAACAAATAAGGGTTAAGAGAATGCATCTATTGCTATAAGTTATCTTTCTTTTAAGTTTGTTACGTTAACTTTTGTTAATTTATATGAGTTTATGTAAAAAGTGAGATTCGTTCAAAGAAAATGTATTAAACGAGTAGTTAGATACAATAGAAGGTAAACGAAAGTCAAGAAAAGTTCTCACAACATATTGAGAATTAACCAGTGAGAATTAAGAAATTTAAGTTTACGTTGTATTCAAAACAGTGGTAAAGAAATAGATTAATGTAAGTAATGTTTCAGAGAATTTCTATTAGTAATATTGTAAATAAAAATAAACAAATTAAGAGATATAGTGGATTTATAAGAAAATACAAAAAATGAAAGAAAAATATTCAACTTAATGTAAATAAAATAAGTAAACGTTAAGTAACTTTAAACTAATAAAAAACAAATAAATAATGAAATAAATTTACGCTTATAGTAATATATGCTTAATATGAGAGATTTTGAGGGGTCCCATACTATTCAGAACGGATGCGTTCTAAATCAGTCATAGTTTGAACACGAAATTTTACATTACCTCTTTTTACAATATCTACGCCATCCGTGGTCCACACATTCTTCTCCCTGTATTTATCAACGACACTCTTGAGGATCTGCATCCGCGTTCCCGTCAGGTATTCTCTGATTCTTACCCCAGAATTTTTCAGAAGACGTTTCGATGCAAACGCCTTACGACGTTTTCAGTAACTGACAAATTTAACAATAATCTGGCAAGTTTTACCTTCTACTTTAGGACCAATACGGTGGCTCCTATCTATATCCAACAACGTAAGCTCAACACCTATCGTTTGTGCAAATATGAATCGCGATGCAGTCCGTGTCCTCTCTAGAGGTGTCTCCTTCTGGCCGATAATGCGGATATGCGATAATCACGTCTCTGGTACTGCTTCAATTCGTCTGTGCGGTCCGCGAGCTGCTGTTTGAAGTCTGTCATCTCCTGATTCTTTTCCGACAACTTTTGTTCTAAATTATATATAAAGGCCTCGAATTCAGACCTCACGGAAGCTGCAACAGCTTAAGCAATTTTTGTCAAAAAAGTATCGGAATTAACTATAGTCTCGACTACATCTGAGGCAGTCTCGGCAGCGTCCTTAATGGAGGAAGCCATAATAATTCGATAATAAGATGTTTCAAAATTAGAATTGAGAAAATTAAATTTAAATATAAACATAAAATAGAATAATTTAAAATGTAAATAAGTGTGAAATACTTATCTGGGAAGTCTATGAAAAATTCCACAAAACTTCGTACGCTCACTCCACGATTCTTTCTCCTACTGTGACTACCTGCGGCTGCAACGGTTTCTTCCTGCTGACGGGGACACTCTCAGAGACGTGTTTACGCCACGACGGTCAAGAAACGACTGATGCTGATTTAAACGGCTCCTACGACAGAAGAACGTGAATACTGGCAGCGTTTCTTGGAAGACAGCATTACTACAAAAAACTGGGGTATCCCGTACGTGATTGGACGCCATAAGATCCAAAGTGAAACAATTTGGCGTACTAGTAGGATGGAGAATGATTTTACACGTGGATGGGAGGATGCAGGGCGTCAACTAGTAATAGACAAACTCAAGGGCGATTCGCAAGCGTGGCTTCCCGAAAAACATTTTTATGCGCTTATGAGACAACTGTAATCCTAATGGATGATGAGGTACTCACCATTCTAACCCAAAGATAACCGCACAAAGGTCCAGAATATGATAATATAACAACAAACATGATAAGATATATAGGAAAGGAATAGGAAAGAAATAACTATTATGAAAAGCTGTTTCCAATATAGGTATTTTCCACGATGTTGGAAAGTGGGCTTACTACGTCTCCTTCAAAAGCCGGGAAATACGGATGTGCAAGAGAACCGGTCATATAGGCCTATGACGCTGCTACCGGTCCTTGGAAAAATTCTGCACAAGATAATTGCAAATAAGTTAAAAGAGGAATTCAAGGGCAAAATGACCGATCATCAATATGGTTTTACTGAACGGAAAAGTTCGGAGCATGCTATTGTGGAGTTGCTACGTCAGGTGCGTACATGAACAACAAATACTTGAGTAATATTCATAGACTTCGATGGAGCTTTTGATAGTGTCATAAGATAATTCTTCAACAGCTGACAAAGAAAGGAGTAACATCAGAACTGGTTAAGATCATACGTTCATACTTGGATGAAAGATTTGTGATGATAGAAATAGGCGGGGAGAGAATAGTGCATCGTATACTCCAGGGATGTCCCCAGGACAGTCACACAGGACATATATTTTGGAATATTGTGCTAAACGTGTTGCTTGAAGAGGTGGACCAGAGAGATATACCAATGCTAGCTTACGAATGATGCAGCACTTCTTGTGACATAGCTTGAAAGAAATTGATACAATGTGCTCTATGTTCCAACAAGAGTGTGACAAAGTGCAATTATGGATATCACAAACGAAACAGAGGGCATAGTTTTTGGGATGAAACACCGTGGGAAATGACTATGGGACCCGATAATCAGAGATAATAACTGGCGTTTACAGATAAAGCCGCAAGTGAAGTAACTAGGAGTAACATTAGACGAGAAATTAACCTTCACAAGTCACTAAGCATACATCGGAAGTAAGATAACAAAACTAGTATACAATTTGATGCGTTTGGCGTCTTCAAACCGTTAATTATAATATAATTATATAAAGAAGTCTTCAAACCGTTAATTTGCTATTTCGGAGTAGTGTGGTATGAAAGGGGTAAGCTCATATATAACGAGTGAAAACTTAGCCAATATCGACAGTCTCCTGCATTGGAGTTGGATATACAGAAGTGTCTCCACTATAGCTCTACAGGTCATATTGGGTGTCAGATATAAGATACGACGGAGGAGAAATTTGTATTTATGGAAAATCCATATCTCAGAAGGATAAAGGATGGAAGCGGCTCATAGAACGCGAATTTAAAAAATTTTGGACAATACGATGGACCCAGGCAAAGATAGGACGAAATACATTTCAATTTATAAAACAAGTAACTTTTGTGAACAGAAACAAAATGGTTCAAGCCATCACATTTGGCATATGAAATACTTACGAAATATGGCTGTTTCGACAGCTATTGGTTAAAAAGAAATTTAAGGGAGGAAAACTAGTGCAATTGCAGACGAGAGGTAGATGACATAAATCACGTGTTACATGAATGTGAATTGTCGGATGAAGAACGAGGTGAATGGTACAGAACACTAAAGAAGGGAATTTATGGGAATGACTGGTATGGGTACATAAGTACAAAAGAAACTTTCAACGATTACCAGGAATATGTGCATCAGGTGATGACGATACGGGAAACATTAAGAACTAGATAGTGAAAGTTCAGATAGGGTTGACGAACCCCAGGTATCTGCCGGCCGAGATACTGGGAAAACAACAATTAAAATGAAAAACAAATCTTTTAAACTTATTGGGTTCTCAAAGCTGATGGTCTCGCTCACGTATGTACCTTACTAATTACATGAAATATTACTGTATTTTGTTTACGGACCTTAGAATATGTTTCAAAACTATCCTAGAGTGATGTGCTCTATGTGTAAATGAAGATGTGGACAGGGATTTTGTAGGCAGCATATAACTTGAATATATAAATTCAACTTCACGAATGGTGAGAAAATGGTGGAAATGAATTGAGTACGTATTAATAATGGATTATATAATTAGAGAAATTGGATAAGAAATGTGTCGT
The DNA here is from genome assembly GCA_002313205.1 of Laupala kohalensis. Classification (NCBI taxonomy): domain Eukaryota; kingdom Metazoa; phylum Arthropoda; class Insecta; order Orthoptera; family Trigonidiidae; genus Laupala; species Laupala kohalensis. The sequence continues at coordinate 118,488 of NNCF01126074.1, read as the reverse complement.
GAAGTGAAAGAAAAGGAAATGCCATGTTATGTTAGGATGGATAATATCGAATTTGAAGAGGATATTATGTAAGTAAATGTTTTACAAACTATGATTCAAAATCAACGAAATACAATTACTGCCAACGTAAGTAAAACAACATTTTTTGCTTTATAAAAAGCAGAAATTTTGCAAGAAAACCATGAGACGAGTGTATTTCTTTGTTAACACGGAAGTTTAAAATAAGAATTTTAGATAGATCAGTGATACAAAAAATGAAGTTACTGCGTTACGTAATGTGGACTTGCCGCCATTACGTGAGTTAATTTGAGTTAAGACAAGTACAAAGTATTTATACACAATCGATAGTAAACATAACCTACTAAATTACTTATGATCATACATCCAATTTGGCGGAATGAGTGTGGTCAAGAGATTAATTAATTATTTTCAAATAATAAATTCCTTAAAGTTTAAAATCAATAGAAGTAAAGGAAAACAAAAGTTAGAAATAATATTTATGTAATACAAACAATTTTGAGGAATCAGATGTATAAAAACAGAATTGTTGTAATATTAATTTACGACGAAATGTCTATAACGCCATTTTGTGAGAAAAGATAGAGGTAATAAATAGCAGCCATTACTTCTTTCCAGACAGTGAAGAAACTAAATGTTTATTCAATTTTCAGAAGAAATTTATTCGAACACGTAAGAAGATACTATGAAGGTTGCAAATGGCAAAAAATTACATTAATGGGAAACAAAAGTATACTTAACATAAAAAATCTATCTTTGATGGATATGTTACATATTTGTGAATTACGATGAAATGTATGTAACGCCATTTTGTGGGAACAATACGAGATGAATAAACGGCAGCCATTATTTCTCCTTAACAAATTGAATGCAATTAATTGTGCCATTATACAAAAGTATATATTCAATGTGACTATTGGAAGCAATTTCCGAAACAGATTGGGAGGATTTATAACTTACGACTATTATAAATATAATTCTAATTAATTTATGGCATGATGAGACACATCAAAGGAAAGTATTTTCAATCGGTTGTTATTTTTTAGAATTTGTTCCCACTTTGAAGACTATTAAATGTATCATACAACAGGGATATGCGAATAGTATGGAACCAAGAAACTCAAATGAGGTAAAAAAATTTACATTCAATTTTTTTGGGGGGGCAAGGCTTTAAGGGCTCGTCAACAGCAAGATCATTAGAACCCGTGCAGGTGGAAAAATGCAGTTTCGCACCATAGAGAACAGCCGTAGTGACTTCCCCGTGTGTGGGACTCGCCGAATATCTCGACCATACCCAGTAACAAACCCTCCTGAATTCAACAAATATCCAAATACAAAGATAAAAGAAAAGAAAACAGTTGCCCAATACATTGTATAATAAAAAAAGAATTTTTTTCTAAAGATTATATTTTCTAATTACAGAAACGAAGGATGAAAAAACAAAAGACAGGAAAGAGGAAAAAGGAATGCAAATTTAAACCATCCCGAGAACTTGTGGGAGGAGCCCCGATCTACTCATAAAATTCAATAGTTTGTTAACATTAACCGTTTCATTTCCGAGAATTGTTGGTAAATTTGCAGCCAAACCAATTTGTCTCCGTATACTTGAGTATCTTCTGCAATCAGTTAGTAGATGCACTGTCAGAGAACAACGTGTCCGGGAACCCAGCAAAACATTATGTTCTTTCCATCATTTTGGAGTAGGAAAAGCACATCGTGGATGTTCTGGATCAGCATATCAGCTGGATACATATTCTGGATTGCTTGAAGGGCACTCAGCGAATCAGAACAAACCAGGAAATGTGATCCGACGGAGCACTGTGTTGATCGCAATGCTCTCAATATGGCGTAGCACTCTGCAGTGTAAACACTGCACAAGTCGCCTAGACGGTAGCCACAGGTCTCGCGGGGAAAAACCACGGAGCAGCCGACACCATCAGCTTGCTTCGACCCGTCGGTAAACACAGGGATATGCACCCGGTGTTTGTCGAGGATTAGGTGAATGTATACCCTCAATATCGCAGCTGGAGTGTTCTTATCATAATGCAGAAGATCAAAAACTATCTTCGGCTTGTGCAAAGCCCAAGGAGGAGTCTTACTGAAACCTTGATTTAAGACATTAGGTGTGCGTATATGCAAGATTTCCAAAATTTGTTTGCTGCGATATTCAAAAGGTTTGGTTGTTCTCAGTCTGTTGTAGTAGAAACGGATGGAAGAAGAGGAAGGATGCGATCAGCGCCCCATTCCCTGCTACTCAGGCACTTCAATAAATTCAGAGAATTTATTGTATTTGCTCTTAGGTCTGACAGATATTCAATCCAATTCAGTCTCTGATCAAAGATTAGACCTAAGAATTTGACAAAAGGGTAGAATTTTAGAACGTTGCTCCCCAGGGCGAGGTGAGGTTCTGCCAGAAGGCTTGGTCTCCTACTGAAAAGAACACAGCGTGTTTTCTCAGCAGAGAAACGAAAACCTGTCGTTTTCGACCAGTGGTATAATCTATTGAGGACGAGTTGGATTTGTCGCTCAGCACCTGTGACACTGTGATGAACAAAAGATAGCAAAGTCATCGACAAAAAGAGAGTGTAAAACAGGATTCTTTACAGCAGACGTTATGCTGTTTATGGCTACTGCAAATAAGGTCACACTCAAGACTGAGCCCTGAGGAACACCGATCTCTTGGAGAAGGAGATCCGAGGTGTCTTTTCCAATTCTATAGCGGAAGGAACGCTGATCCAAAAAAGACATGAGCATCAAAGGAAGACGTCCTCTAAATCCCTAGGCATAGAGTTGTAAAATGCCATGACGCCAAGTAGTATCGTAAGCCTTCTCGATGTCAAAGAATATTCCGATGAGATATTGTCTTCGGACAAAAGCATCTTGATTTGCTGTTTCCAGGAGAAGTAAGTTGTCCAGGGTGGAATGGAACTTCCTGAAACCACACTGAGATCTACTCAGCAAGTCACGCCGTTCAAGATACCAGACTCGGTTGATAATTATCTCCTGAGTTTTACCGACGCAACTCGTCAAGGCAATGCTTCGATAACTACTAATGGTTGTTTTTTCCTTATCTGGTTTTAGTAAAGGGATAAGCGTTGCTTCCTTCCAGGAATTTGGGAATACTCCCTCGGACCATGAAAGATTAAAGATATCCGGAAAGTATTCATTCGACTCGAGACTGAGTTGTCTCAGCATTTCATAATGAATTGAATCAGGGCCAGGCGCAGTATCGTGGACTGTCGCTAGAGCTGACTCAAGTTCCCACATAGAGAAGGAAGAGTTGTAGGGTTCCCAGTTGGTGGAACGAAAGTGAAAAGATGTGCTCTTTGCTATTTCCCTTTTTCTCGCGAAATCAGGATCGCAGTTTGCTGTAGATGTTAGGTCAGCAAATTATTCAGCCATTGCTGTTGCCATTACTCTGTTGGTGAGAACCTGACCCTGATAATTGAGCCGAAATATTAAGACTCGAGAATACCTTCCAGATACCTTTCGGATTGACTCCCATACTTTAGTGGACGATGTTGTTCTCTTAATGGTGTTTAGAAACTCTTCACAGAAGGTGGATCTGGATTCTTTGATAATTCTTCGCGCTTTTGCTCTGGCAATCCGATATGCGGCGAGGTTTTTCGTAGATGGACGAGCCTTAAATTTCCGAATGGCGGACCGACATGCATCACCAGGGGACATGAGGTCTTCATGGAAACATAGATGTTTACGGAATGGATTCTTCAGCGGCTTGATGAATCATTTGGGTCAGATATTCGACCCTCTCTTGGACACTGCCTCTAAAGACACACAGAGAACGGTACAGTGTCCATATTATCTTTCTGAGAATCCATTTTCGTGGCTTGCATTCGGGAACAGTCGCACGTTCCTGCAAGGACAACCAGATAGGATGATGGTCACTACCATGCAGATCATTTTCTACCTTCTATTGAAAGATATCAGCAACTTCAGAAGAGCAAATTGATAGTTCTTTAGCAATCCATGACTCCGTGGCAAACGTAAATTGGGTCATCTCCCCGGTGTTCATTATACATAAATTTTCACGCACGAAGAGGTAATTCAGCAGTTGGCCCTTGGGACAATCGCTCGACGAGCCCCACAGTACACTGTGGGCCTTGAAATCTTCGAGGAGGAGGAATGGTCGAGGGAGCTGGTGAATTAAATCTCTGAGTGAGGTCTCCGAGAAATCTCGTGTCGGAGGAAGATATACAGAACACACGGTCATAGCTGATGCACTGTGAATTTTGACTGCTATCGCCCGGATGTGGGTTTGTAGGAGAACAGGTGTTAGCAGAAAATTGTGTTTCTAATAAACACGGCAACTCCTCCTATTGCTCGATCTCCCGTGGTGTCGTCTTATCTTAAGCTGCTATATCCTTGCAGAGAGGGTGATGGTTCTGGTAAAAGGTGTGTCTCTTGCAGGCAATTACAAATCGGATTACGACGCGCTAAGAGTTGTAACTCACGTTGAGTTCTATAGCCATTAAGGTTCCACTGAAGTATGGAAGCCATTACTTTTTGAAACCGCCGGGGTCAGGTTCGTGTATGTGCATTTCCGCATCACCGTTGGACAAGGTACATTCTGACTCGGAGGATGAAAGTACAGAGACGTTCTTTTTACGTCTCTGCGACTTTTTGGATGGTGTTGTGCTTGATGTTCTCAAAAATTCAACAGGATTCAGGGGTTTAGCCCTAGAACCCAGCTTTGTCTTTTTATGTTTTCGTTGTTAATATGGTATGTTTAGTACTACTTGACGGTTTCTTAGTAGTAGATGGACGCGCAGTTGGTGTTGTTTTAGGTTTCTTGGGAAAGGCTGAGTAATTTTTCTTTCCGCATTTGCAATGACATGTGCACGACGTTGCCGTAGACACGTCAGTGAAATCGGGTTGTACAGATACAATCTTCATAATTTTTGGAGTCTTGACTGCGGTGGAGTAACTTGTACAAAATGCAGGGTGTAAAGCCCTGTATTTCTTCCGCGCTTCACCGTACGGGATCTTCTCCGTAGTTTTAATTTCCGGCACTTTTTTCTTCTAGAAAGGCGACACACTCCCTGCTCCACACCGGGCGGCTGCCTGTTCAATTAATGCACTTTACAGGCCCCGGGTATAAGACGATGGTTTCGTGTGCCTCCTTTCCGCACTTTCCTTAGGTATCACGGCCCTTACACGATGTGTTCGTGTGTCCAAACCTCTGACACTTAAAACAGCGCAGAAGATTGGGAATAAAGGGACGGACTGTCAGGTTCAGCCATCGAGCCTTAAGATCTTTCGGTAGCTTAGGACAGTCAAATGTCACGATGAAGTAACTGGTCTTCTCCGGAACACCATTTACCTTACTCATGATTTGACTGACGTCAACTACATGGTCAGCCTCCTATTCTGCAACAAGTTCGTCAGTTGCCATTTCCATTATATCCCTGCAAGATACGACCCCCTTGCTGCGATTAAGTGCAACATGGAGTTCGCACTTTACAGGGAACTCGCCATGGTTAGTACAGTCAAGTAATTTATAAGCTTGCTTGCTCGATTTAGTTTCAAGCAGCATTGTATAGTTTCTTAACTATTTTATAGTCTTTAGTGAACCAACGAGACCTTCTAAACCTTTGTAAATATAGAACGGGGACTCTTTTTCAAGTTTCCCGTCTATACGTGTCATAACGACAAAAACATTCTCGTAGGGAATGCTCTTTAACTTTTTGTTTTCTGAAGTGGGAGGGCTAGCAACCCTCGGCCGCTTGGGTGGAATACTTACTTTGCGGTACACCCACTCCGCAAGGCAGGGATATCGCAGAATCTGTCATTTTGTCCCACGAGTTCGGAGGAAATAAATGTCCGGTGACGTGGAGCCCCCGCATCACGCCACTAAACCTTGTTTAACTGAGGTGCGGCAGTTATTTCATATCTGAGAGGTTTCGATAAGATAAAAAGAAAGCAGATCTGGACAAGACTGATTGCAAAAGGATGTTATATGGGAAGTTGGGAAGAAATGGGAAACATGCTCTTTGATGGAGCATATTAGGATGTGGCAGAAATAATAAATGTTGAGAGGATGGATGACTACGGGTAACTTCAGGAGATAACTAAAACAGAATTACAAAAGGTGATGAGGTGAATGAAGGATGGAAAATCTTTGGATAGGATAACACACCAGATAACAAAAAAAACATTGGATGAAATAATTGAACTACTCCTATAAATATATAATAAATGTCTTAAAGAAGCTTATTTCTCCAAATGTTGCAAAATTAGTGTGATAAAGATGTTCTTAAAGGGGAAAAGCAGGGACACATCCAAATGAAGTTCATATAGGCCAATATCACTTATACTTACTTACGGGAAGGTGTTAGATGCAATCATAACTTTATGACAAACTGATGTTTTGGAGAAACTCGGCAATATGAATAGCAACCAGTATGGGTTCAGAAGAGTAAGGACCGCAGTGGACGCAACAAATAGACTAGTGGACATAATAACTAAAAGGGAATCTCGCTACTGTATTTTGCCTAAACATAAGAGGAGCCTTTGACAATGCGAACTAAGTGATTATACCGGAGACATTACGTAGGAAAATAATTCCAGGATATCTTTTCTTTGATAATAATAAATTTATTGTCAAAAAACAGTACAAACTGCGTATGACCACGTGGAGGACAATAAACTAATTTACTCTCCGGAAGCAAGCAAGGGACCATCCCATCAGTTCCGATCAAGGGTCCTAAGGCAGAGGCGGATTCAAAAATTTAAGCAAAAATTCCTAGATAAGATAAAAAGTCAATTACGAGTTATAATACTAATAGAATATCAATAATCTTGTAATTTTGCACAAATAAATTATTTGACATGTACGAATTATTATCGAACTATAGATTATTCTGAGTATTTTAAAAATCATAAGAATTGAAATAACACTAATTTCACTATTTATTATTACAATAAACATGCCCCTAGACAAAGCCTAGAGAACCTGTATAAGAAATCCGCCTCTACCCGAAGGAAAACCAGAGCAAAACCAGGGTCAGGATGGGGCTATGAAATTTATGTACCCAACCGTGCCAAAGTTGAGTACACATAAAAATAAATTAATATGAATCATAAGACACGACAATCATGCAAGAAAATAGTTTTTGAAATTGTTATAAGTAATTTAAAAAGTACTACAGCAATGGCGTGGTAAAGTACAAGACGGATTTAACTTTTATTAAAATCAATAAATTATTTTACAGTGTAGAAGCACTGGTGCAGGAGGTAGTTTTTAACCGCGGATTTGAAGATATTCAATTTCATAATGTCTTTTATATTCTTGGGCAGGGAATTATATAGAACGATTCCCGAATGATGCGGTCCTTTTTGGCAAATGATGGAATGGTGCGGTCCTTTTCAGTATATGTTCATACTTTGAAGACAGAAATGTAGTTTTGAACATAGGCTCAGCACAAATTGTTCGACAGGTGATGGTTGGGTGTCTACAGGGGTCCAGCAGTGGGCATCTGTAATTGGAATATAGTAAAGGACAATATACTTTGAGTTCTAGAAAGAGAGAAAATACGAAGTCTCGCATATGCTGACGATCTTGTTATAATAAAGATAGTCGTTCAAAATTAGAAATGCAGACTCATAAGGCTCTAAATAGTGAAAGATCTGCACACTTATGTCCAGCAAAGAGAGAAAATTAATATATTTCAGTTTATTGCAGATTGGGCTTCAGATATTTAATGTACAAAGACGAGATCTAACTTTGTATATAGGGGCAATACGATCAGTATTAACCTATGGTTGTGAAATATGGGGACACCGGGTTGTCAATATGAAATATGAGAAAAAGATGAGATCAATAAAGAGAATGTGTCTTCTGAAGCCGGTTCAAGTATTTCGGACCGTCTCCAGTGATGATTTAACTGTGGCAATAGGAATTATCCCTATAGATTTGTTCATCCAAAAGCTCAAATATTGAAGAAAGTTCGAGAAATAAGTGTAAATGGGAAGAGGATATCTAAGGATCAGAAGAATGTAACAAGGGAGCTGACAAATGATTTAATAAAGGGATGGCAAATCCGTTGGAACACCACAGATAAAGGTCGCGACATGTACCGTTACATAGATGACGTACAGTTTGCAAAACGCAATAATAAATGGTTTTGGCAGAGCAAAATTTTACTGGAATTCATGACAAGTCGCGGAGATTTTAAATAGCATCTGAAACGAATAAAATAGATGAGACTTGTGAATGTGGGAAAAAACAAGAAACGTCAGATCGTGTTCTATGGAAGTTATGAGAGGTTTGGAGCTGAAAGAGCCAGTTACATTAGAGACTCTAACAAGTTAAATACAAGAAATACGAAGAATATGAGAAAGCTTATTGACACTAAGGAAAAATACCTCTTGTTGGAGGAATTTTTTGAAGAAGATTGCAAGATTACGTGAAGCATATGGTTATCCGTTGTGGGCAAGAGGAAATAAAAGCAGTAAAAGAAAGGAGAATATGGAAGAAGATATACACTCGCCTTCTCGAGTCGAGGACGGGGTATGCCAAATGCTTCTGAGAATTGTGTCAAAGACAATCATAACAGTTAGTGAATACTAGAATCCCGGAACAGAACCTTTAATGAGACTTTGCAGACAAGGTGGTCAAGATATACGGCTAAATGAGAATGTACATGTTCTTGAGATTATACATGAAGTGTATAAATCTGTGAAGTGTATTAAAATCTTTAGAATAAAATAAACAAAGGAATGTGAAAACATCAAACACAAGACATCACAAGTGACAACTGGTACTCTTGTGTTTACCAAAGATATTTACAAACACTATCAGGACACTGAAGTGTCATGTCGATGCACTGAAGTCATTGAACTCAACACCTTGAGATCGACCACACAATTATGAAAGCTCTTTACACAACTCAACCCATAAATACAGTGGCGAGAAGCTTCTCGGCCTCCTTTCTGCTCAGCTGCTGGTGGCGGTTATATGTTGTTTAGGGCTGAGTTTGTGTAAGTCTTTGTGTCGTCATGTGTTTGTCTTGTCAGTTCATCATGTCTCGATCTTTCTATATGTTCTTCTTACAACCTTGAAGTCATTATTTCGATATGGGCATCTAAATTCAATGCAATTCTGTGTACGTAGCTATAGTGATTTTGGGGGTTAACATTATCAAATTTGTAATTGATTCATTTCAGAGGGGATAATCTAATTTTTTTGTAATTCTGTTTATGTAGTATTCAGTGCACTTAGGTGACTATTCTTGTGAAACTGGTAAATTCAAGCTGATTCATTGAATGTTGTAAATTGATTTGTAATTCAGTATTTGTATTCTTAAACCTGTTCTACACAAGAACAGTATTTCTACACAAGAACATAAACGTGTTTAATTTTATGGTACAATTCATTTACTGTCCCAATGCAATATCCCCAACAGATTGTATGAATACTTTTGCTTTTTGGTTCGAATATTTCGAGTACCTATGTTTTGGATCTCTACAATCCTTGTTATTGCAAGTCCTTTACAGTTTCGCAGTCAAGAATTCTCAGCGATGAGGTAAAAAAAGTGATTGAACCCGTAATACAAAGAAATGCATTTTCCGCTTATCTGGAAAATTTGTTACTTGCAATGATTATTGACGATCGATTGAAGATCCACGTTGAGGCATTGCAAAAATTTCTTGCTTCCAGAAATTCTGCAAAATCTTCGACAGTGCGAGTTTTTGAAGTGCCAGATATAAATTTCGATTCTGAAGTATGCACACACTTGATTCGATGGGGTAATGTGACTGAACTTCCCACAGTCAAAAGCATTTCAAATGATATTTTAACAGACTATATAATGAGCCATAACGATGATTTGAAACAGCTTTTGTGTTATTCTTGTCACTCACAAGCCGTCGAGAGACATGTAAATCTGGTCAGAGAAGGATCAAAATCTTTGTGACAATAAAATGAGGCAAGTGCGATTGCTTTCTACATTACAATCAAGGCAAGAAATACTATAATTTGAAACAAAAAAGATTATACACTAGCATATACCAGTCCAGAATAATAGAAAATCGTTAGCGGTTTTTAATTTATTGATTTATTATTGTTCTACGTTCCGTCGTGATCTTTCTTCGACCACGACTGTCACATGCGACAATTGTATACCGTAATTATTTTCCAAGAAAACATGAATGGCCAAATTTCAAAATTTAGACCACATGTGAGCCCTGGTGATACCCTTTCGTATTTTTCCTTACGATCGTCTCGTTTCTAATTTCTAAGTTGCGAATATCTTTCATGAACATTGTCCATAATTATATTAACCTGTTCAGGTTCAACATAAAATTTTTCAAGTTTCCCCGATATTACCACCACTGAACGTTATTGAAAACCCTCTCAATGTCTCAAAACGATGCCAATCTTTATTTAGCCGTCCTGTTTTCAGCAAAATTTGGAAAAAGTGTAAAAGTAAAATTTGTGAAAAACTATGTTCGTTGATCTCCCTTTACGGAAACAGTATTTTGCACCATGTAAATAATAAACTTAAATTCTTTTCTTCACTTGTTTGATGAAAATCTTTTCAAAACGTTTTCCATAACAGGGAAGCACTTATCAGACGGTACTAATTTCCAATTTCCGAGTCACTTACGTCCGCTTTCATGAATGCAAACAACTTCGCTTTATTCCGTTGTGCAGGGAAAATTCCCTGTTTTTAACATTTGTTCATCAATTGCAACAACAACTTGACTCCATTTTCACCTCATTCAAACCCAATACTCTCTCATTTGAACAGAAGGGATATTTATTTTTAAAAAAGATAAACTGTAGAAATGGAGAAGAAAAACTAGGCCGTCATGAACCATGGGACCCAGATTGACCCATGAAAAATTTCGTGTGTAGATCCGAAACTAACGTTGGCCTTCATCCACCAACCAAACGGGTACAGGAAGCGTTTAAATATTCGCAGTTACCATTATGTGACTGAAATCGGGGTTTCATTACGAAGAAACGAGAGGAGAAAGAGCTTTATCAGTCAATCACTTTTATTATTAAATTACTTTTCAATTTGTGAGACCGAATGAATATTTAAAGTTAAAAAATCTTTTATGATTGACCTCAGCCTTTTTCTTGCACCTCACACAGGTTAACGTGGGCTATGCTTCTGATGTAATGGTAATGTCCTTCACGCACACTGGAGAACCGGGGTATTGTCTCTATATACCTTCAGAGTATGCCATTCATGTCTATGATAGACTCATGACGGTGAGTACTGTATTTCAATTTAATTTTTTAATATTTTACCTTTACTTCTAACATTAGAACAGTTTTGAGTACCTTAGAAATAAACATATTGAAGGAAGTTCTTCCGTTTGATTTCACTCGGTTGTTCAGATTGCGGATTTCAGACTGAGACTGTACTAATGGCAGATTGTTTATTCTTTTGGAGGTTGGTCATGATTTCGGAGCGAGAGATGTTGGGTGCTTGACGCAACGATGGATGCGAATAGAACGTTTCATTCCTCTGTGGGGTGAGGAGCTCACCTCACTGACATCTCCTTTTGAAGCTGGTGGCGGATTTCGTGTCAAACTCAACAAAGAGTGAGCTTGTTTATATGATGCTATCCTGAATTTTGTTCTCCAAAACTAGGATTGAAGTGTATTAATTTGTGTATTCATAAATTAAAAGGGAATAAGTTAAATATATATTCTTGTATCATCAAAACACGTTATCCTTGAGAACCAGAAGGAATAAAACTCTTTTGAAAGTTACTCTAACAAGAATGACTAACATTCCATTTTCAAATTGAAGTGAAAACTTCCAGGAAGAACATTTTAGTTAATTCCGTACAATATAATGTTTTATCGCATTTTGTCGAAAAAATCTAGTGTAAATGTAATGCTCATTTAGGTCATAACTTACAGAATTCCTTTGCGTGTCAAATAGGTACTTCATTGGCAAGTTTGCCCTTAATCGTCAAAAGCAACAGGGAGTGATAAAGCGACTGGTTTATTTTACCCTGGAGGACATTGACCCAGACCACCACATTTGGCCATGGGGAGGTGAACCCATCTATCGCAATGGAGAATTTGTGGGCACTGTTACAACAGCTGGGTGAGAAAAGTTTTTGATATTCGATGTAATTTAATGTAGTGTACATCCATGGGATGACTTCGTGTAAATTATAAGTAACACTCTCAGATATTTTGATGATGCTTGAACACGAAGAATACTTTTAACACATTTTTTTAAATAAAATTAAGCCAATTAATAGGAAGTAAAGAAGACTAGGTATTTTATTGCATGTGAACCCTAAAACTTGAATCAGCTCTAGCTACAGCCCACGACACTACACCACGCTCCGATTGGATTCACTACGAGATTGTTAGACAACTTAGTGTACAATCGAAAGAATACCTTCTCCATATCTTTAATTTTTCGTCGTTTGTGGGAGAATTTCCCAATTCATGGAAGGAAGCAAAGCTAATCCCTGTACTAAACACCCAGTAAGGACCAGAGAGCAATCAGCAGTTTTCGAAGTACCGCCTTAACGAGACGCGTTCGTGAAACTGGAGAAGATTATCAACCGACGTCTCGTTTGGTATCATCAAAGGCATAACCTGTTCAGTCCATCTCAGTGTGGTTTCAAGAAGTTCCATTCCATCCTGGACAACTTACTTCTCTTGGAAACAGCAATTCAAGATGCCTTCGTTCGAAGACAACGTGTCGTCGGGTTTTTGTGACATCGAGAAGGCTTACGATACTACTTGGCGTCATGGCATTTTATAACAACTATATGTCTGGGGTTTTAGGCGAGATCTTCCTCTGGTCTTTTTGGATTAGCATTCTTTCCGTTACAGAACTGGAAGAGCCTCTTCGAATATTCTTCTTTAACAGAACGTTGTCCCTCCGGGCTCAGTCCTGAGTGTGACTATATCTGCAATGGTCATTAACAGCATAACATCTGCTGTGAGGAATCCTGTCCAATACTCTTTTTTCGATGACTTTGCTATATTTCGCTCATTGCAGTGTCACAGGCGTAGAGTGACAAATCCGACTCGTCCTCAATAGATTGTGCCACTGGTTAAAGACGACTGGCTTTCGTTTCTCTGCTGAGAAATCACGCTGTGTTCTTGTCAGTAGAAGACCAAGTCTCCTGCCAGAAACTCACCTCGCTCTGACTGACAACGTTCTCAAATTCTGTCCTTCAGTAAAGTTCTTAGGTCTCATATTTGACCAGAGACTAAATTGGATTGAACATCTTACCAACCTAAGACCTACAACACTTATGAAGTACCTGAGTAACCGGGAATGGGGTGCATATTGCTTCTCCTTGCTCCAGTTTTATCGAGCATTCATAAGATCTCATATCCATCATGGTTACGTTGTGTACAGATCTGTTCGTGCAAGCGATTAAAAAAACGTTGGATAGTGTCCATCATGCAGTAATTCGACTAGTTACGGGATCCTTCCGGACTAGTCCCAATCCCAGTTTTTATGCTGAGAGTAATAAACCATCTCTTTCCCTCCGACGGTAAATACTCATAATACGACAGTTTTCTCGTGTACGTAGTTTACCCCGCAATCTGGTACACAACGAAATAATTCATACTTCTTCCATCCATTTTTGCAACAACAGACTGAGAGCAACCAAACCGTTTAGATCTCTCCGAACAAATTTTTGAAACCTCGAATATTCGCACACCCAATGTCTTAAATCAAGGTTTCAGTGAGACTTCTCTTTGGGCTATGGATAAACCGAAGATTAATTTCGTTCTTCTGCAATACGTCCAGAAGAACAATTCAGCCGCGATGTTGAGGGTATATTTCCACCTAATCCTCAAGAAACATCGGGTCTATTTTCAATTTCTATATTGACGGCTTGAATCTATATTGACGCGTCGATGGTGTCGACTGCTCAGTGGTGTTTTCCCGTAAGACCTGTGTCTTCCCTCTTGGCGACTTGTGCATCGTTTACACAGCTGAGTGCTAGGCCATATTGAGAGCACTGCGATCAACAAAGTGCTCCCGCGGATCAAATTTCTTGATTTGCTCTGATTCTCTGGGTGTCCTTCAAGCAATCCAGACTATGTATTCAGCCGATAAGCTGATCCAGAACATCCAGGATTTTCTTTGTTCCCTTCAAAGTGACTGAAAGAACATTATGTTTTGTTCTGTTCCTGGACATGTAGGAATCAGAGGAAATGAGGAAACAGACTTCTCCGGGAAGGCGGGATGTCTCAGGAGTAATATTTATTTAACTGCAAATGAGCAGAATGTAAGATAATACTATTAAATACACAGAATTATATATTACAGAGAACTAAACTTTGAAAATTGTTAAATAAATGATTAAACTGCTAATAAAACATTTGATGCTGAAACAAAAAAATACACATTTAACGGCGAATGACACGAACATCTGATTTACCCCTTTAGTTCACTTCCCTCCCCTCCCTCTTTATCTCACGCAATTTCCCTCGTATCACTTCATTTTACTACCATTACATTCACATCACACTAGCGCCCCCCTTCTTCCAGAACTTGCCTAACCCTGTGAATAGATGCAGAGCTCAAAATATTTTCCACAACCGATGCTTACATTAGATTCGAGTCTCTAATTGTTCAATTGATATATGAGAATTTTCCAACGTCTGTTTCTTGTTTCCTAGTTATACATTTTAAAATATGATGAATGATGTTTCAATTTTTCCGTTATATATTTCCATGTGGGTTCATGTCTATAAACGTTTAATAAATTTACGGGCCTAGATTGATTCCTACGATTTTGTAAAGATTCCAAAATTACGTAATCATTTAAATTTGATCTATGATTAATAAATTTGAGTTCTTTTTTGTGAATTATTTCAGTCTCCTATTTAAACCCTCCGATAAGGGTCCTAACGTGCAGTCGCGTATTCTACCGCAAGTCTGACGAAAGAAACGAAAGCGAGTTTTCGTGTTTAAATTTTACATTTTTTAACTGAACGCACGACATAATTAAGTGTTTTCCAGGTTTTCCGTGCAATTTAACTGACGTTATCAGACCATCCTAATTATTGTCTGAAAATTATACTTAAGTATTTATATCATGATTTTTCTGAAATTATGTCGGCTTTGATTTTATATGACAATCGTTCCCTATGAATTCACTTTGTAAAGCTCATTACGTTCCATTTTCCCAAATTTATTCTCATTTTATTTTCTTCAGCCAATACATTATAGAATTTACATCTTGTTGTAATGTATCGACGTCATCCATCCCTTCAATTTTTGTATATATGATGCAATCGTCAGCAATTAAGCATACCTGTCTCTTAATTTTCAGATGAATATCGTTTATAGATGCTAAGAATAAAACCGGCCCAATAACGTTTCCCTGGGGAACACCAGATGTTACTTTGCCCTCCCTCGAGAATTTACTTCCTATTTTTACCTTTTGAGATCGATTATGTAAGTAATCTCTAATCCACATCAAAACTAGTTTATTTATTCCCGACGCAGAAAGCTTTTTAAGTAGTAGATCGTGAGGCAAGAAATCGAATGTTTAGAGAAATCTATTATTATCACAAGTATTCTTTGCCCATTATCGACAGTCTACTATTTCCTGACAAGAAGTAACGATTTGACTTTCAGTCGAGTTTTCACTTTTAGCTTTGCAATGCTCTTCATAAATGCTCTATATCCGTCACCAAGTCCGTACATAGTACATATTCCCACTCCGTCTCTATTAATTTTTGCAGATTTTGAAGATGTAACACATCCCGTCGCGCATAATGCCGGATATACCGCGCCCTCTCTGCTCTGAAGATTTCACAGTCCCACAATATTTGTGGTGTCTCAACACCCTGTCTACAACCACATGTACCGTTATCCACTTTTCCAAATCGCCGCGGATATTCCGCAAAGTCTCCATGTCCTGTTATATATTTTAGTAGTCTTTTATTAGGCTCAAACCATTTCCTGTTCTTGCGTCACTATCCCCATTGTCCATCTCACTTGCAAGTCGTCCAGTAAATAGTTGGTTAATCGTCGTCGGGAATTCTTATCCGTGTGCTGTAATTCCTTTCCATATATCATAATGACCCCGTCTCGTTTTAACAAATACCGATATTTCACCTTCAAGACCTGTATGTCCATAGGAAGTGTGCCTGTCAGCACTTGTAGCGCATCTGTCGAAACTGTTTTATAACAACCTGGAGTAGGACCTGTCTCTTCATCGTGCGCATCTTTCGTTCAAAATGTCGACGTAATATACGATATCCCCAAATTTCACATTCATATAACAGTTTCTGTCTTAACGCTCCTGTGTACAATAGGTAAATCGCTGTTCGCCATATGCTGCACTCCATGATTACAATAAGAATCATATTCTATAAGATTTTCTTTACTATTTGTACAGCATACGTCGTTTGTTCAGTATATAGCACCTCATCTATCGGCAATCCTAAATAACGATGGTTTCTTACAAACCTTACTTTTTTACCAAGCAATGTTATTTTAATATTGCGCCTATTTAGAATAGGGTTACCAAACCATATGATACGAGTATTTCCTTCACTGATACCTAGCTTGTTCTGTGCACATATAACATCACACACATTGCAAACCCGCTGTTTCCTCTTTTAATTGTCTGCGTGAATGCCTCCCAACAATCAACACCAGATCATCAGCATACACTTCACAACTTAAGCCATTTTCTTCTAAAGACTAAAACAAACGATCCATAAGCACTGTCCAAAACAAGGGACCACTGGCCGTCCCTGAGGACATCCCACAGTCATTTCTCTAATAAAACTTGCATCTCCTAATTTCAAATATATAAATCCATCTTCAAAATACGATTACACTAATTCCAATAAATACATCGGCAGGTCTTTTTCTCGTAACGTTGCAACTATCAACTGTCACGACGCATTGTCAAATGTCCCTTTTATGTACATATACAATATTTCTGTGTTCTACCTTGTATCATCTGTAGCATTTCCCTTAATGCACCCATCGTACTATACCCTTCCGACACCCATATTGTGTGTCATGAATTCGTCTGTTATCCATAAGGTGTTTTTGGATTCTATTTGTCATAATTCTGACTAATACCTTTCCAAACGTCGATAATGATATAGGCCTGTATGATGATGCGCAATCCGGTGGTCTCTCTTCCTTTCAGAAAAATTTTTACCATTCTAATTTTCCAACAATTAGGTCTAAGCATGTATAATATGACTGCTCTAAGCATATATTATATATTTTACTAACACATCCTGGACCTTTTTTTAAAGTGCGGGAACCATATCATGGGTGATTGTATCATACCCGGGAGCTTTATCTGGATTTAATCGTTGTATTAGTCTCCACCTCCCCACCTATAATATTATCCTCCGGGCGCAATGCTACTGGGGTGTATTTCTATATATTTTTGCTCCACACGGTCGAGGCCATCCAAGAGAGCTTCTTCCGTTTCAGTCCAACTCTTCATATACAGTTCATGCACTATCGCAGATGTCCATTCAACCCACCGGTTTTGTACGCGAAAAGCAATGTTCACGGATTTCTCTATATTAATTGTTAACTGCTCTTCGGGTTACTGCAGGGCCACATCCGAGAAAGAGCAGTGTAATTCATATTCCTCAAAGCGTAGGGAATGTTACGTCAAAATTATGAAACAAATGTCAGGTTAAAATCAGGACAAATTGTGTAGTTTTCAACACATTTGTTAGAAAAGGCATTTAAATTTTATTAAGAGAAAGAGCGTAAAAAACGAAAATGTTAATTACGACACCCTATTAATGACGGTCCACTTAAATGGAATTGTCTATTTTTGATTCAACGGAAATCGTTAAGAGGGTCATTTTCGTTAACAGGGTCTTTTACATTAGTTATAACCAATTTCTTGACTACGTAATGTCTAATTTTTTAATGTATATTTTATATATTACGTGTCACGATTTAGATCACTTGTTGGAAAGTAGGTTGCTAAATTATTCCATTATCTGTCTATTACAACACAGAATGTAAATTTTGTCGTTAGCTATTCCTGATTTCAGAGTTTCTCCTGATAAATCATTGTACCCCTCTCTTCTACCAATTCTGTGAAAAGTTATTCTTGGAAAATTAAGCAATTTCTATTCCTCAACTATTTCTCTGCTTCCCAGATTTATTTCAGACAGAAATACTATATTTAGATTTTAAACATGTTCTTGGTTTTGTAAAAATGTTCCATTTTTTAAAAAAATTTACAAGTATAATATTAGGGTAATCTATATTTTACTTTATATACTTTCGAACTACTTTAAAACAAAAGAAATTTGGTTCTTGTTGTATTTCAACATGTTCTGTTTCTTCTATATCCAGTTTTATACTAAAATATATTTTTCCAGATATTTAAACATTTTACCTAAATCACATTATTTCGTAATTCAAATGAGATTGATCTTCAGTTCTCTTCATAACAATTATTACCTGGTTTATTCGTATGAATTTTGAATTTCTTTCTTTACATTTAATCTTCACTTTCCAAAATAGTTTTCCCATAAAAGAAAATAGTTCATAAAGAGAGGATATTTTTAACTTAAATTCCTTGTTTTTAGAATTTTCAAGAACGTTGTTTCGAATTATATAGTTGTTAAACTTAACAAATGTTTTATATTTTGTACTGGCTCTTATTGGTTTTAATTCGTTCACATTTATTCATTTTACACCTGTATGATCAATACCTTCTATGTTCATCTCATGTGTATATCCTGCTTTTGAAGTTTCGTACAGAGGTTGTTTTGCTCCAGTTCATTTATCCTCATAAATGACTGTCTTTGCTTTATTTTTTTACAATATTCCTAAAAAGTTTAAATTTCTTTATATAGTTTATTATCGTATCGTTTTGATCAAATGGGAATGTTATAGACTGCTATATATATTTTACGTATTCATATAGGATATCAAGTTTTTATTTACGTTCTCCAAATTAGAGTCATTCGACGATTCACAATCCACATAATCAGTCTATTTACTCAGCAACATTTGATGTCACAGTTCGTGTGACTGCTGCTTGCATTCTGCATTCTTGACACAGCCGTTTCTTTTCTTAGTCCCACACCTTTTAAAAATAGGTCTTGAAATGAAAGCGTTCGAAATTTTTTTTTTTTTCAATCATAGAAAACTTTTTCTACTTCCAAATCGCATGCCACGCACTGCACCATTTTAAACTATTTCAATTAACACAAACGAATGAATATAAGAAAAAACAGCCACTGGATTTTACTCAATAAATGTATAATTCAATAAATTATCTTTACTTAACATAAACAACAGCAGATCATTTTAAAAAGTTTACTCTTAACAAAACTATCATCAAAACACGCCATTTGCCCATGAACAGAAATATGTCCTTCCGAAAATCATATTAATTCAACTAGTATTACTCCAACATAAATATTCCTTAGCAAACACAGCTATTCAAAAATATTTACTCTTAATAAGTTACCATTACAAAGACACACAAACCAGTTATACATAAACACATTGTTACCTTGACGAAATAATTAATTTTCACCTGGCTGTTGACGTTGCGAACACTCCTCCACGAGTAGGTACTCGGAAGTTGTGAGTTAAAATATGCATCGGACTCGAAAACCGGGCTTGAGAGCTACCAGCATTGGAGCCGCCTGCTGGTAGCTCTCATGAGTGTATTTTGTGGGGCTTTAGGGCTCATTAACGGCAAGGTCATTAGAGCCCATGTCACTTATGTGAACCAGGTTCACCGGATCTGGCCAGGTGAAAGTTACATAAAGACTTGGGAGTCGATGCGGTTGGTACAGTGGATAGCACACCTGCGACCAGAGCGGGATGTCCCAGGTTCGAGTCTCGGTCCGTCGCAATTTTTACCTGACTGTTGACATTACAAAAAAGTTTATTTTTGTTTACTAACTTTAATTTCTAAATATCTTACCTTTAAGAGTTCAGAACACAAACTGTTTTAAACCTACAGATTCACCTAGGTTTTTAACTCAATCCATAACTCACTTCTCAAAATACTACCCAGGATACTCGTCAGAACCATACAATGTTGTACGAAATATGGTCATTAAATAAGAACGTCCTACTCATCTGCCGGCGAGTATAACAATAGCACCACAGGTATCCCACGACCATCTTAGATACTAAGAAGTGTGTTGTAAAAA
This sequence comes from Laupala kohalensis, assembly GCA_002313205.1. Lineage (NCBI taxonomy): Eukaryota > Metazoa > Arthropoda > Insecta > Orthoptera > Trigonidiidae > Laupala > Laupala kohalensis. The sequence continues at coordinate 98,315 of NNCF01126074.1, read as the reverse complement.
TAACACTCAAATATTGATAATGGTTCTTAGGAAAGTAGGTGATAAGTTAAGAACATATCGTAATAAACAAATATATTTATTTACGTCAATATCAAAATACTGCCCATACTTCATAGACCACAAATATGATCCTGATTTAAAAACTCGTTATATTTCGTAGGAATCGCAATAATTAGTTATAAAATATACGGAACTTATATTTTCGGATAATGCTATGTAGTCAAAACTAAATAAAAATACTCACTAATTTCTACTGGGATCGAATCATAGACTTCCCGGTAACCTCAGTCACACGTTTCCTCTTAGCCAAGGAGAAGGTTGTGAATAAGAGAAATCTGAAAGATTAAATAGTATTTTTAAACGCTATTGCAATTACTATATATTTAATTATGTTTTTTTTTATTTTGTGGTACATGCGCGTATATTTAGTAAACTCGCTTTGCTCGCCGGGGCAGGCCCCCAATTAAGAGGCTGCTCCCGTGCTAAGACACCTAGAGGAAAAAACCTTATTGCTGGATTAAAATGATTCACCGCGGAGTACATCCGGTGATACATTATCTAAAAGTAGAAAAAAGTTTCAGCGGCACCATATTCATAGCAATAGAATTATACAGAAAATGCCTGATTTATTGTATGTATTTCCTATCATGAATAATTTTCAAATAAAAATATGTATTCCTCAAATCTGTTTCTCGTAAACATTCTAAACTATTTTTCTCTAAATTGTTCGTATAAATTATGTCTACTTCTTGTGTTTTGCCACAGCACTAGATAAAATTGATTTTATCACTACCAAGGAATGAAACACCCTTTTAACTTTCTTGCATATATCGTATGCAACTTAATTTATCGAGGTTGAAAATTATGTCCTATTAGAAAACATCAATGTGAAATTTCGAGTCATATGTTACACTCATTGCTTGTTATTTGATTATTAAATACAAAAAAAATTAAATATACCTCCAAAATGACAGAATAAATCCATACATATTCTCAATAAAAACACTACATTATTATTTTGCATATTGATAATTTATTCCTTGAGTGAAAATGTTCAAGGTTAACTGTATTCAAAGAGTAAGCTATAGGCCATCTGCATGCTAAATATACCTAGAGTAAAACCACCATTAACTTACAATGATAAATTACTATTTCACGAGAAACATTGAAACATAAACTAAAATTTGTGTTCTTAGAGAGCCATCACAAATAAATAAAATTGTCAAAAACAATAAAATTAATATAATATTATTTTACATAGTAAAAATTATTTCGTCTTGCGTAAACCGTAATTCTTTAAGTCCGTAAACAAACTTTTAAAATGACTCAAGAAATCAATACAAATTTCCACCGCCTGTTACGTACTTGAATTATCTTAACCAGACTTTATTGATAAAATAAAAACACTATATATTTTAAAATGGTCTCTATACGATCTTTTCACTTTTGAAGATCGTAAAACAATTTACAAACACACTATTAATTGCTGTAACCTTGGTTTTTGCACTTTTAAAGATCATAAAGTGAATTTAAGTCTCAAAACTACAAAAAAAATGTCAAAGTAAAATAAAACCCCAAGGAAAATGATTAATTCATTATAAGTATCTCACGTATTCAAAAACTAATTTTTGGCAGGGTAAATACAATACAAAAACGTAACATAATTAAACATTCACTATAATTATAAGACACATTATTGAATAAAAGCTATTTTAACGAACACAACTTCACTGTGATTACTTTTCCGTCTTATTAATGTTATCTTCAGATCCCGTTTCAAATGTCCACAGATACAATTACTTAAAGTAAGATAAATTTACTGAAAGTCTATGCAAGAAATGTGAAATGTAAATACGGTCTATTGTTGAACGTATTGTAAGAGACTCCAAAATAGTTAAAATTATTAGAAAAATTAAAAAATACGTTTCATATTGATCAGGAAACACTGTTTAGAAATATAAAATTAAGCTAACATTTTTTTACATGGTAATTTTTTTTCGTAGTCTAAAACTCCATTCTTTAGGAACTTATACAAAGTTTTGTATTAAATCAAGGAATCTATACAAATTACCATCGCCCGTTGCTTACTAAAATGGGCTCAACAAGAACGTGTTAATAAAATAAAAACATTCTTTTATTTACTGTGATTTTAGTCTTTGACTTTTTAAGATCAAACGATTTTTTTATCTCAACACTAGAAAATATTTTAAAGCGAATTATATCAAACATGCGTACGGAAATGATACATTTTTAAGAATCTCCCGTATTTAAAAACATACTTTGACCACGTATACAATAAGCATATTTGCTATATAAATAATACAAATACGTACCTGAGCTAATCATTCACAAAAACGCAGACGACACGTTACTAAAAAAATGTTATTTCGACGAATAACACTTGACCACGATTACGTTTGGGAACTAGTCATTGATGCCGTTTCAAATATGTTTTCAAACACGATTTTTGTCACTTCATTTTTCGCGCAAAGACATAAAACATATAAACACATATATAGTACACAATACTTTTACCACGTGTATAAAACCTTAAATAATTTGCACACTATCTTTAATTAACTTCTCAATACGGTTCTTCTGCAGTTCGCCGCCATGAGACGTACACTACTGATAACAAAAAAGGGCACATTTATTTTTCCCACGCTCTGACCAGTTTTGGATCANTTTTGGATCTGTTAGGTTTGCAACGCCTCTCTCCTCTTGCTTCCCCTTCGACAGGGGAAGTTTCGTTCGACCAATCGTAGGTCTATTTGAAACGGCGCCCATATTTGGAAAACTAATAGTACCGCTGGTAAATCGTTACGAGATAAAATGTTTCATTACACCGCTATTAAAGAAATATTTTGTATTTTTTATTATACACATTTTGGACTTCTATAACAAAAATATTCTGTATATTCTTGACTTCAATAAACTTTACCATTCTCTATATTTAAACGACATCTCGAGATTCGTTGTCTCGCAAGGTCTTCATAGGCAATGTAAACGATATTAGAGTTTCTGTAAAAACCGTTTGCGTTCTACTGTGATAAAATATAGTTTTTAACTGAATTTCAATATAATTGCAAGATATCGTATGGAATTGATATAATTCGAATCACAAATTACTTATAAATATTGATTTANTATTTATACAGTGAAGTAAAGAAATCAAATCTCATTGCCTACAAATGATGTGTATTGTCGAAAGTAATTTCACATAATTTGCGATTCTCTTAAGTTTTTCATATATGTGAAAAGGAATTAAAGAATTATAGAAAACGTTTGTCTCAAATATGAAATAATAACACAAAAGTTTAATTTTCGAGTTATAAATAATATAAAACTATTAACGGAACAAATAAATTACATCTTCTAGTGACATATTTATCCACGATATAACAATTTGGTAGTAATCGTGCAACATAAAAAAATAATCGGAGATCAATAATATGAAATTTCGTTTCAGATATGAATAAGTAAAAAATACAAATCCCTTTTATTTATTCGAATCAAATTGAAATGTATTAACTCATATTAATACCATAGGTTCTTTTTTTCCATTCCTACTTCTTTCTCTCTGTCATTCGTTCCTTCTTTCCTTTTTTTTCTCTTTTCGCTTCTTCCTTTTTTTTATTTCTCTCTCTCTCTCTTTTAATCATTTCTTCTTTTCTTGTTTCTTTCAGCGTGATGCCTTTCTCTCTTTCCTACTCTCTTTCTCTCCTTCTTTCTCTTTCTTTTACTCTTTCTTTTGTTCTTTACTTCTTTTTTTCTTTCTTTTCTTAATCTCTCCATTCCTTCTTTCTTTTTTTCCTTGTTTCTTTCCGCGTTGTCTTTCTTTCCTGTTCATCTTTTTTTAAAAGCAAATGTTTCTAATATCTTATCTTATCTGATCAGACAAGCATTACTACCCGCGGTCTAAAACTATCCAACTGTAATAAAGACGTGTAGTTTTTCAACTTCTGTATTTCAATTCTTAGCAAGTCATACAAATACGAATGCTATTTCAATGCTACGAATACTGTTAGTTTAATTCAATAAGTGCATATCACTTTTTTCTTTATAAAATTGTGTGCTCCAAATGTATAATATTATAAATCTAGATGCTATATGAATGTATTTTTATTGAAAATATTGTTTGGATATAAATTAGATAACTTAAGGCATATCCATTTCCTATTCAAATTTCTATTACAATCAAGTATACTTTTACATAGTTCCAACTTCACTAATGTTGGTGAGCGTAGTAAACAATGCTATGGTGTATTAACATATCACAATTACTTTTCAGTCAGAATTAGAATCACTTGAATTGCTTTCTGAATTATTGTTTTCTTTCAATTTTTGTAGAATTGATTGCTTCTTAATTCAATACTGAATAATTTCTGCATGGGTTAATTAAAATTAAAAAACCTCTAAATTTTCCTTGTGAAAAATATTATTGAATACTATTATTCACAAATGAACAAACTAAAAATAACTTAAGAGACCAAGTATAGAAATTATTTTAAAGAAACGTTAAACTAATGAACTAAGGAATAATTACTTAGGAAACGTTTCAACGTAATGCAGATTGAACTTCGAAAGTGTTCCAACTTTATCTCCTTTAGTAGCTAGCCACATTGCCAGATTGGTCGTAATGTGACGTTGCCCATTGCCAATTGCTCAGCGTATGTTTTAAGATTTTCCTAAGCAATGTGAGAGCATGAATTAAGGTTTCGTTTATTACAGCTCCCAAACAGATATTACGAGCTGAATTGTGGTATAAACCATTTTCAAAAATCAGTTCACATGTGTCGCCGGAATTCGAACCCACTTTTTGGTGACAGAACAATCACAGCAGTGCTTTACTGTTCTCAACCAATTACACTTTCGCTGGAGGAGGTAAAATGTCTGTTGAAAAATTCGAACAAATAAATAGCCACTCAAGTCTGCGTGTTTTAGTCGGTTTGACAATGAATGACATTCTTTTTTACTTGAATTGCCTGTTGTTTAAGATTTAATAGATTTGTAAGTTACATATGTAAATGGAGATATGAAATATTTTTTTATGTAGTTGTGGAGTATATTTGTTTTTGTGACTTCTCTTTTTATTATCTTATTCATTTGGAGCACAGTATTTAGTTTAGAAAAAGTTGTATGCATTCATTGATTTAAACTAACAGTTTTCGTCGCGATTAATCACTACTGTTAGTTTAATAATTTAAATTAATAGTATTCGTATTTGTATGACATGCTAAGTTTTGATGTACGGAGGATGAAATCTTTATGTCTTTGTTACAATATGACAGATTTTGACAGGATAGAATGAACAAGATAATTAATCATTATTATTTGGTGATAATAATAATAACCTTTAAAAGATATGTCAAATATATTTTTATTTTAAAGAATTATTATGTGTAAAAAAATATATAATTATTCCGAGAGAATAAGGAAAATAGAATAATAATTTTCTACTCGGGCATAGTGGCACAGTGGTTAAGTAACTGCCCATTAGAAAGAAAGTATGTAGAGATCTTGCCGAGTTCTAATCNTTTTCGTTTCAAACTGTTATCAATAAGACTAAACATCGTCTACACAAAACATTAACGCTGACCAAGTTAGGGATTTCTTTGTTTTTATTTTTGAACCCTTAAAAGGGCTGTATTGGTCACACAATAACGAGTCCAATACCCCTCACATGGCAGTAGAATAGTTCACAAGGATTACTACCCTCAGTCCGTGAGAGACAGGTTCCACCTCCACCGAGAAACACGAGGTTCTCTGATCAGATAAGATAAGATATTGGAAACATTACTACTTAGAGACGCTGTTAAAACAATTTATTTCAACAAGGTATACTAAATAATGATATTATGCAGAATTATTAAAATAATTCTGAGGATGACGTCAATTTAATTTCAAAGTATAATTTCACTTTATTATTACAAATATTACAAAGTTCTGGTATCAAATAAAATAATTTTAATTGTAATTGCACTCTCAACTCAATTAATTATATTATTTATAAATCTATTAAATCTTAAACCCCGCGGTGTTTCAACAGGCAATTCAAGAAAAAAAGAATGTCATTCATTGTCAAACCGACTAAAATACGCAGACTTGAGTGGCTATTTATTTGTTCGAATTTTTCAACAGACATTTTACCTCCTCCAGCAAAAGTGTAATTGGCTGAGAACAGTAAAGCACTGCTGTGATTGTTCTGTCACCACAAGGTGGGTTCGAATCCTAGTGACACTTGTGAACTGATTTTTGAAAATGGTTTATACCACAATTCAGCTCGTAATATCTGTTTGGGAACTGTAATGAACGAAACCTTAATTCATGCTCTCACATTGCTTAGGAAAATCTTAAAACATACGCTGAGCAATTGGCAATTCGGCAACGTAACATTACGACACACATGGCAACGTGGCAGGGACAAAGTTCATTTGGCGATGACAGGACAATTTCCTATACAATAACTTCTATTCATGTTCTCTGTAAGTTTCGATATTTTAGTTTCTTCATGTGTAAATGAAAGTGCTTAATGATATAATTTTCGAGGAGTTTAGAATAGTTCTTCAAAATTTTAATAAACATGTGCAAAAAAATTTATATTGAATTTAAAAGCAAATAATTTATATTTAAAGAAAACAATGATACTAAAAGAAATTCACGAGTTCGTAATTATACCCCAAGTATTAAAACTTTATTTTAATAAAAATATTGAGTAG
>NNCF01126074.1:64002-86962 GCA_002313205.1 Laupala kohalensis | reverse complement strand
AACTTATAACAATTTCAAAAACTATTTTCTTGCATGATTGTGTTGTCTTATGGCTCATATTAATTTAGTTTTATGTGTACTCAACTTTGGCACGGTTGTGTACATAAATTCTGTAGCCCCATCCTGGCCCGGGTTTTTCTCCGGTTTTCTTTCTGGTAGAGGCGGATTTATCATACAGGTTCTCTAGGCTTTGTCTAGGGGCGTGTTTATTGTAACAATAAATCGTGTATTTAGTGTTACTTAAATTCTTATGATTTTTAAACACTATACTCAGTATAATCTATAGTTCGATAATAACTTGTACATGTAATTTTTTTGCTTAAAATTACAAACATATTGACATTCTATTAGTATTATAACTCGCAGCCAACTTTTTATCTTATCTAGGAACGTTTGCTGAAATTTTTGAATCCGCCTCTGCCTTAGGGCCCTTGATCGGAATTGATGGGATGGTCCCTTCCTTGCTTCCAGAGAGTAAATTAGTTTTTTTTCCTCCACGTGGTCATACGCAGTTTGTACTGGTTTTTGACAATAAATTTATTTTTATTAAGTAATTTGTGATTCGAATTATACCAATTCCATACGATATCTTGCAATTATATTGAAATTCAGTTAAAAACTATATTTTATCACAGTAGTACGCAAACGATTTTTACAGTAACTCTAATATTGCCTATGAAGACCTTGCGAGACAACGAATCTCGAGATGTCATTTAAATATAGAGAATGGTAAAGTTTATTGAAGTCAAGAATACACAGAATATTTTTGTTATAGAAGTCCAAAATATGTATAATAAAAAATACAAAATATTTCTTTAATAGCGGTGTAATGAAACATTTTATCTCGTAACGATTTACCAGCGGTACTATTAGTCTTCCAAATATGGGCGCCGTTTCAAATAGACCTACGATTGGTCGAACGAAACTTCCCCTGTCGAAGGGGAAGCAAGAGAAGAGAGGCGTTGCAAACCTAACAGATCCAAAACTGGTCAGAGCGTGGGACTCAGAAAAATAAATGGGCCCTTTTATGTTGTCAGTAGTGTACCAAATTAAAGAATAAGTCGAAGAAATTCTCTATAAACACACAACACTATTTTATTGAATATCGATATAGTATTCCTTGAGTCGTAATGCTACTGCCTAACTGTATTCAAGGAGTATACAAATGGGCTACATGCATACAGAAGTTGCAAGGAGTAAAATAACTAACTTATAATGATACATATAAAAGACAGATTACTGGCAAATTTTCTTTTTCACGAGAAACATTGAAACATGAATTTATAATTTGTATCTTAAGGAACCTTAAAAATCACACAATTATACCAAAATATACTCACGGTATTTCGCTGAATGTCGTTGCAATAAATGTGAAATACATATACGGTCTATTGTATTGGACGTAAGAGATTCTATAATAAAGAATTTTATTTGAAACAATTATAAATACGTATATATTTGATCATGAAACAGTGTTCTGAAATATATAAATTATCTAAATACTTTTTCATAGTAAAATTATTGTTTCTTGCCTAAAACGTTATTCTTTTAAAACATAAACAAGTATTTGGAAAGAATCAATGGATCGATTCACATTTCCACGACCTGCTCCATCGATAAATTGGCTTGTCCATGTCTCATTGAAAAAATTAAAACACGAAATAATTTATTATGACTTTAGAAATTTCACTTTTACAGGTCATAAAACGAATTTCAATCTCAAAACTCCAAAAAAATTCATAGTAATATCAAACATGTCAAAGAAAATGATTCATTCATTATTAATATCTCGCGTATTCGAAAACTAATTTTTGGCGGGGTAAATAAAATACAAATACGTACCTTAACTATACATTTACTGTACTTATACGACACATAATTGAATAAAAGCTATTTTAACGAATTATCACTGTAAATAATTTTCCAACTTATAAACGTTATCTTCAGATCCCGTTTCAAATGTCCACAGATACAATTACTTAAAGAAAGCAAATTTTTTTGTAATAAAATTTATAAATACGTATAAACTAGATTCTGAAGTATAAAAAGAAACTAACACTATTTTATATAGTTTAAATTATTGTTTCTTGCCTAAAACATTAGATTCAGAAAGAAAGAATTTGATTAGAAAAATGTATAGATACATATTAACTTGATCATAAAACAGAGTTCTGAAATATGTAAATAACCTAAATACTTTCACATTGTATCAATTATTGTTTCTTGCCTAAAACGTTATTCTTATAAAACGTATACAAACATTTCAAAAGAATCAATGAATCGATTCAAATTTTCACGACCTGCTGCATCGATAAATTGGCTCGTCCATGTCTTATTGAAAAATTAAACACGCTAGAATTTACTATAACATTAGTTTTTGCACTTTTAAAGATCGTAAAACGAATTTCAGTTTCTAAACTACAAAAAAAAATATAAAAAAATCAATGTAATATCAAACATGCCAATGAAAATGATTCATTCATAAATAAGTATCTCACGTAATCAAAAACTAATTTTTGGCAGGTTAAATAAAATACAAATAAGTACCTAACCTAATCATTCACTGTACTTATACGACAACATTATTGAATAAAAGCTATTTTAGCGAATACAACTTCACTGTGATTAGTTTTCCATCTTATCAATGTTATCGTCAGATCCCGTTTCAAATGTCCACAGATACAATTACTTAAAGTAAGATAAATTTACTGAGAGCCTTTGCAAGGAATGTGAAATGTAAATACGGTCTATTGTTGGACGTATTGTAAGAGATTCCGAGATAGTTAAAATTATAAGAAAAATTAAAAAATGAAATATAAAATTCAGCTAAATTCTTGTACATGGTAAAAATTATTGTTTATGAGACTGAGACTCCATTCTTTACGAACGTAAACAAATTCTTGTAGTGAATCAAGGAATCTATAAAAAAAACATCGCCCGTTGCGTACTAAAATTGGCTCAACAAGAACATATTAATAAAATAAAAACATACTTTATTTTACTATGAACTTAGTTTTTGCACTTCTTAAGATTATTAAACGAATTTTAATCTTAACACCACAAATAATTTCAAAGCGAATTATATCAAATATGTCTAGGAAAATGATACATTTCTAAGAATCTCACGCATTTAAAAACACACTTTGACAACGTATACAATAAGCATATTTGCTATATAAATAATAATACAAATACGTACCTGAGCTAATTATTGACAAAAACGCATACGACACATTAATTTAAAAAATGTTATTTCGACGAATGAAATTTTACTACGATTACGTTTGGGAACTAATCATTAATGCCGTTCTAAATTCTGTTTTCAGAGATACGATTTTTGTCATTTAATTTTTGCTTAAAGACACTAATGAAATAGACACATATAGTTCACAATACTTTTAACACTTCTATAAAACCTTAAATAACTTGCACACTATCCTTTAATTAACATCCCAATACGATTCCTCTGCAGTTCGCCGCCATTAGACGTTCAATCCTTTCGAGGTGGCTTTGAAAAGTTTGTACGGAACATCCATAAGTTAATGTTCGTGTCATTTACGTAATATTAGATCACCGAAAAATTTATTTAAAAATTTATATTGGCAAATATAAGGAATTTTAACATTCATTGTCATTCTCCAACTACAAGATGAACCAAGTTTTATGCTTGCACGACAAGTACAAGTACTTAATACTTATGATTACTAGATGAGTGAGTGAGTTACACGAAGGGGCTTATATAAGATTAGACTGGCCTTGCTCGCCCCAGACCCCCAAATAGCGGACTGCGCCCGTGCTAAGGCATCCAGAGGAAAAAACCTTATTGCTAGCTTTAAATGATTCGCCGCTTAGTTTTTTATTTAAAAAATGACATATATATTTTCTTAAACAAAAAATTACCTATTAAAATGGTTACCAAATTATAATAATGTTGCCTAATAATTTGCATTGAATAATAATTGTTATCGAATTATTTCTATTGAATTTCCCTAGCAAAACTGTAAACACCTTAAATCATTGTAATTTATTACATTAAATAATTTCTTTGAATACATGACATTTTTTAATTTATTATAGCATATTGCTTGCTAGTCCACATTCAAATGAATATTTGCTTAACTCATACTATAAATGTGTGCCAGATGGAATTGAAATCTTTACTAAAACTTTAGCACCCATATGTGCCTTTTCAACAGGGAATATTCATTAAATCATGACAAAGGGAACTTTCTACATATCCCCAAAATTGTGACATGTCTTGAACGATATTCTCTATAAACATAAATATTTATTTTTGTACCAATATACTTGTTTATTTTATTAGAATTTACGCAATGAATACTTATTAAATGATACATTACAACCATAGTTGATGTATATAATTAAAAAATCAATACTGAAATCCAGGTCTGCTCTAAAAGGTAATGAAGTTATTAACAAATAACACAAAGTATATATTACAAAATTTTGAGCACCTATCTTCACTCAGTAGAAATTTGAACACAATAATCTTCCAGAAACAAGGAAAAATAGACATCCATATCATGCACAACAGGTTTTCTTATTGTGACCAGTTTTTTCTCTCTTGCAATGTTCTTTTTTTGCAATGTTCTGAACATTGCACATTCTACACTATTGTGATGAGGGAATATTTTCATTATCATCTATCTAAACTGCCCGTTAATATCTATCACTGTTGTATTCATAACTAACATAATGTGGTTGTTTCAATCTTTACCATTTATTCAGATTTCATTGTACCCTAATTAATCTGATGTGGGAACATAGAACATTAATAAGAATGATCACAAAATTTCAGTTTCCCAAAATGAATCATTCAAAAATTTCAATGCAAAATTAAATAGGTATATGCCACAGAAATAGAAGAAGAATCAAACTCTGCCGTATACCTTAAATTCTGTGGTTCTCAAGAAAATTTAGTCAAAATTAACTACGAAAATACTCTGTTGGGGAGTTGTGTTTATGATATAAGCCAATGCATTTCTTGGTTTCAAAACCTTTGAGTACAATCACGTTGGATATTTGTTGAAAAAAATTATATTTTATAAATAATTCTATGAAAGTTGTTTACAATTCTTTTGCAGAACTAACAAATTACTACCATGAAATAATATTTAATAATGTATTATCTTCCACAACTAGTCAAGAGTTCCTGATGGCATGATAGTTAGGAACTCTTTTTTTTTTCAATTAATAATAAATAAAAATTACATATGATCTGTGTTGAAATAGTAAAATTTTCATCAGCTAACCTCTAAATGTTTTAATTGGATCTCTAATATTAGGCAAAATGCCAACACTTAACCCCTTAAGACAATTTTTATACTGATAATCGGATATCAATTTAAGTACTAACCATAGAAAACAAAATTGGTCATGGCATTAGATTGTAATATTAATACATTGATATTAGTTGGAGACGGAGAAATATATTTCAGCATTTTTATAAAATTTACATGTTACATACTTCAAAAACAACCTCGTGCCTTAATAGAGGTCATGTCTCAGGTATTCTTAATATTTTCAGGAAATTCAAAATTTGATTTAATAGCTCAGAAATTATGGGGTAATATCTCAGGTCATGCTCCTATTTTTTTGCACAAATCAAAAGAAACAATAAAGAAAAGAAACATAGTAAGGAACGACCTTATTTTAACTAAAGCAACTATTATAATATAAGTATCGAGCTATTATAACATATCTCTGACATAACTGATGTACATGTAAATATACCAAATCACACTGATGTATATTATGAAAGTAATCAATGGTAGAAAAAGAAAGTAGAATTAGTTTTCTCGAGATCATGTATAATTCATCCATAATTAATATCTTATTACACTGTAAAACAATGTTACAACTTTGTCATTCACAAAATGATTAATCAGTTATTACAAAATGAGTGGCATCATCTCACACAACAAACACGTTCAGGAACTATTATATTTTAAAATAAATCTCCCCCATTACAAGAAACAACAAATGAAAAATATACTTTACAACTCAAACTTACGTAACGCATCTGATAAAATTTTGCAATCTTCAATATTAAATACGTTATTACGGAATGGAAATGTAATAACACAAAACATGGAAGTAATCATTATGGTCAGACATTATTATTCTTCCGATAAGTCGAATTACAGAACGTTTCGATAAGTGCAAATCAACAAAATCGTGAGTTGATTCTAACGTAAGCAATTACAATTTCGCCGTCCGCGCGGCGCCAGTCCGCGAGCTATTGAAACCCAATGTTATCTTAATTCTCCACAAAAAAACTTTACTTTGTACAAAACAAAAAAGTAATTTTTAAAATGGAAGTAGCGTATTATTTCTTGAAGTGTTATGCGGAAAAAACTCGGCAAAAATGTGCTTTGATTCTCTGGAGATTTGAACCATCGACCTTTCAATGGGTAAGCAAAGTCCTTTCACCTAAGCCACGAGATCCGTGGGAAGATAGCGTATTATATCAGATAAAACAGATCTTTAATACGGAATAGCAATTGAAATAAAAACTAACATAAAAGTTAAAATGGAAAATACACGAAACCATGACTTCAAACTTATAATATTCGAATATTCAATGAATTAGAAGCGTTCTGAAGCATTTATACAATGTAAATTTATTCGTTCCTAACATATTAGTGAAATTATTACACATACTATATGTTTCATCAAGAATTAAAAGGTTTGAATGTGTTAAATTAATACAAAACATAAATTACAACCTCAAGTCATGGCCGCCGCTTATCGTACCTTGTATTTCCTGCACAGTTCCAAAAAAACATGCATTTTGGAGAGAAATGTTTCGTAACAAAATATAAAATTCAACTATTTTTCCTTAATTCATACGCTTTGACTTTTTCATCAGTTCAATAGAACGCAAAACGTAGGCAACGTACATTATACGTAACGTGCCTGATAAAATTTTACAACCTTCATTATTAAATACGTTATTACGGAATGGAAATATAATAACACAAAACATGGAAGTAATTATTATCGTCAGACATTATTATTCTTCCGATATGTCGAAATACTGTCCGCGATGTATCGAAACCCGATGTTATCTTATGGTGTAAACTTAATCCCCTCAAAATTTGCTACAGAATTAATTTTTTTTTAATTTTTTAAATTTTGTCATTCATTGCAGTTCTATAGATCGTACCAAATTTCATGTTTCTACGAATAGTAGAAATATGTTTCCTTTATGATATGCTAATCAGTGAGTGAGTTACACATAGAGGCTATTAATATAGGGACTCGCCTTGCCCGCTGGGCGTTAAACCCCCAGCCCCTCAAATAACAGGTGGCGCCTGTGTTAAGGCATCCAGAGGAAAAAAAAACATTGCTAGATTTAAATAATTCATCGCTAAGTCCATCAAAGTGGTGCATCCGGTGGCAGTTAATCTAAAAGCAGAAAATAGGTTTTGGCGGCACGGTATAATATCAATAAAAAATTACGGTAAAATAAGTGGTTTTGTTTGTTTTTACTATTATAAATTATTTTGTATTACTCAGATCTTTTTGTCGTAAATTTTCTAAACTATACTTCTTTAGTTACATACGTAACCTCTATATATTATTATTAATCAAATAAATTATGTTTACAACTTGTGTATTACCACTGCACTAGGTAACATTGGTTTAAATATCATCAATTTCTTAAACACGCTTTGCATATTCTTGTATTTATTGTACGCACCTTAATTTCTCGAGGCTGGAAAAGATGTCCTTTCAAAAAAATATTAATGTAAAATTTCGAGTCATGTGATTTATTCTTTCTCTGTCAATTAGTAATTAAATACTAGAAAACTTATACACATGTACAAAATCAAAATTAAATCGATACTAATTCTTGATAATTACACAACATAATTTTTTTGAATATCTATATATTACCTTGAGTCGTAATGCTAATTGCTAACTATATTCAAGGAGTAAACAAATGGGTCACCTGCATACAGAAGTTGCAAGGAGTAAAACAACTAACTTTAATGATACGTATAAAAGACAGGTGACAGATAAAATTTCTTTTTTACGTGAAACTTTAAAACAATCTTAAAATTTGTATCTTAATCAGCCTTAAGGATTACACCATTAAAGCAAAATATACTCACTCTATTTTGCTGAATGTCTTTGCAATGAACGTAAAGTGAAAATAGGGTCCATTGTTAGACGCGTTGTAAGAGATTCAGAAATAGTGAATTTAGATTAGAAAAATTTATAAATACGTGTATAGTCTATCATAAAACATTGCTCTGCAATATAAAAATAACCTAACATAATTTATATAGCATAAATTATTGTGTTTTGCCTGAAACGTAATTCTTTTGAAAGGTAAACAAACATTTGAAACGAATCAATGAATTGATTTAAATTTTCACGGCCCGCTGCATAGATAAATTGGCTTGTCCATATCTTATTGAAAAAATTAACACGATACAAATTTTTACTTTCACTTTTAAAGATCGTAAAACGAATTTCAGTCTCAAAACTACAAAAAAAATCTAAGTAATATCAAAGTTGTCAAGGCAAATGATTCATTCATTAGAAGTATCTCACGTATTAAAAAACTCTTTGCAATAAAAATAAAATACAAATGCGTATCTGAACTAATGGTTTATTATACTTATTCGACACATTATTGAATTAAAGCTATTTTAACGAATAAAACCAACCCATAAATGTTATCTTCAGACCCCGTTTTAAATGTCCACATATACAATTACTTAAAGAAAGCAAAATTTACTCATTGTATTTTGCTGATCGTCTTTACAAAGATTATGAAATGTAAATGTTTAAAAACTTACTTTAACAATGTTTATCATAAACATCTTTGCAATGTAAAAAAATACAAATACCTACCTACCCACTTTAAAAACGCGCACGATACATCAAATAATAATTTTGAAGAATAAAACTTTTCTACGATTACGTTTGGCATCTAGCCATCGTAATTATTCAGATGCCGTTTCAAATATGTTTTGCAAGATTGATTTTTGACAATTTATTTTTGCACAAAGACGCAAATGATTTAATCACATATAGTACACAATACTTTAACACGTCTATAAAACCTTAAATAACTTGCACTATCCTTTGATAAATCCCAATATGATTCTTGAGCCGTTCGCCGCCATTGTACAAAATTTTTGTAAACAATACTTTGAGGTTGCTTTGACTAGTTTTCATGGCACTTCCACGATCTAATGTTCGTTTGATTCACGTATTGTAAGATATTTGGAGAAAGTGAAACTTAATAGAAAAATTAATACATATTATTCTAGTAGAACATAAAACACTGCTGTGACATATAGAATTAACCAGACATTCTTTAACATGGTTAAAATTTATTGTTTCATGCCTAAAATGTTATCCTTTAAGATTGTAAACAATCTTTTGAAAAGAATCAATGAACCGATTCACAATTAAAAATGAAATGTAAATTGTTGGACTATTTTAGGAGATACCGAAATACTAAAATTTATTAGAAAAATTAATATATATTTTTCATGAAGAACATAAAACATTGTTGTGAAATATAAAACTAACCTGACATTCTTTTACATGGTAAAAATAATTGTTTCTTGCCTAAAACTTCATTCCTTACGAACGTAAACAAACTATAGAAATGAGTCAAGGAATCTACACAAAATACTACCGCCTGGCGCGTACATGTCTTATTGATAAAATAAAAACACGATAAAATGTACAATTATCATTCTTTTTTTACTTTTAAAAGATCGTAATACGAATTTCAATCTTAATATTACAATAAAAATTCAAAGTAATATTAAACGTCGAGGAAATTATACATCCTTTATAAGTATTTCACGTATTAAAAAACACTTTTTCGCAATGTAATTAATAAACATATTTGCAATAAAAATAAAAGACGAATACGTATCTGAACTGATTATTCTCAAAAAGGAATTCAACACATTAAGGAGTAAATGTTATTTCAACGAATACGACTTGACTACGATTACGATTGGAAACTAGTCATCGTTATTCTTCAGTTGCCGTTTCAAATATGTTCTCAACAATCCGATTTTTGTCTATTTATTTATGCACAAAGACACAAAACAATTAAACACATATAGTACACAATACTTTAACACGTCTATAAAACCAGCTAACTTTTGATCTTATCTAGGAACTTTTGCTGAAATTTTTGAATCCGCCTCTGCCTTACGGCCCTTGATCGGAATTGATGGGATGGTACCTTACTTGCTTCCGGAGAGTAAATTAGTTTATTGTCCTCCACGTGGTCATACGCAGTTTATACTGTTTTTTGACAATAAATTTATTATTAAACCTTAAATAACTTGCTCTATTCTTTGATAATTCTTAATACGATTCTTCTGACGTCCGCTGCCATTGTATAATATTTTTGTAAACAAATATTCGAGGTGGATTTGGCAAGTTTTCATGGCATATCCACAAGGTAATGCTCATTTGTTTTATGTAATATTAAATCCCCGAAAAATGTACTTTAAAATTAAAATTGTCAAATTTTAGGAATTTTAACATTTATTGCCATTCACCAGCAATGAGATAAATCAAGTTTCAAGCTTGTACGAGTAGTAGAAGTAACTTTTACTTCTGATAATTAGATAAGTCAGTTACACATAGAGCCTTATGTAAGATAAGACTTGCTTTGCTCGCTGGAGGTATACCCCCAGACCTTCATATAACGGACTGCGCCCGTGCTAAGCCATCAAGAAGAAAAATTCTGATTGTTACAATAAAACGATCACCGCGTAGACCATCGAACGCGGACTGCATCCGGCGACACTTAATTCGAAATCAGAAGGTTTTGGTTGCTCCGTGTAATTCATAGCAATAAAAATGTACAGAAAAATGTCTGATTTATTGTATGTAATTACCATCTTGAATTATTTTCAAATAAAAAAAATATATTCCTTGGGAATGTCTCTTGTAGACATGCCAAACCTTTTTTTTAGATTTTGGGTATATGTATTACAACGTTACCAAATGTATGTGGTAATGAAAAAATTATGTCTATGACTTTTGTTTTGCCACTGCACTAGGCAACATTGATTTAATTATTACCGATTCATGAAACAACCATTTCACTTTCTTGCATTTATCGTACGCACCTTAATTTGTCCACGCTGAAAAAAAATCCTTAAACAAATATCAATACCAAATTTCGAGTCACGTAAAAGAAAAGAAACTTAAACAAGCGTACGAATTGAAAGTGTAAATCGATACAAATTCTAGATAAATACTCAATATTATTTTGTAGAATATTGATAATTTATGTTTGTATGGTAATGCTCATGGCTGACTGCATTTAAGGGGTAAACAAACGGGCCATCTTATGCAGAGGATACAAGATGTAAAACAACTACTAACTTATACTTGGTAATTCTACTAACTTATAATAATACGTACTAAAGAGATATGACTGTTTTAATATCAATTTAACGAGAATCGTTGAAACACGAACGCAAATTTTGTGTCGTAAAGAGCCTTAAAAATTACATAAATTAAGAAAATATACTCTCAGTATTTCGCTGAATGTCTTCGCAATGAACATGAAATGCAAATCCGGACCACTGTCGGAAGAAATACTGAATCTCATTAAATAAAATACAAATATGTACCTGTGGCTTGAACGAGTCTTCTTGTAAGATACCAAAATAAAATTATTTATGATGTTTAGAATATATTTCAAACCTATTCGTACAAATTATGGACCGTTTTTTCATTACCAGTGTTTACCAGTGATGATTAAGATACTACGAAAAACTCATACAATATATTTATTATTCGTTATTCAACTTTGGAAGTATTGTAATTCAAAAACATTTAAATATTGATAGTTATTCTTAAAAATTAAGATGAAAACTCGTGAACATACCATAATAAACAAAAATATTTCAATACGTCAAAATCATACTTCCGGTATTAAGAATAAATATTATATCCTGATTAGAAATTCCTTTACTTTGTATGAAACACAAATATAAAATGCAAATACGGTTCATTGTTGGACGTATCGTAAGAGATTCAAAAGTTGTGTATTTTATTAGAAATATTAATAATTTTGTTTAAAATAGAACATCAATCACTGTCGAGAATTATAAAATTAATCTTAGATTCTTTTACATGGTAAAAAATTTTGTTTCTTGTCTGAAAAGTTTTTCTTTGCGAAAGTAAATAAACTTTTGAAGCGAATTAGGGAATCTATACAAATTACCACCGCCTGTTGTGTGCTAGAATTGGCTTAATAAAAATTTATTGATAAAATAAAAACACTAATTATAATCATCTTACTTTTTGCACTTTTAAATACCGTTAATCGAATTTCAGTCTTAATACTGCACAATAATTCCAAAGCGAGTTATACCAAACATGTTTAGGAAAATGATTCATTCCAAAGTATCTCATGTATTCAAAAATACACTTTGGCTACGTAAATAATAAGCATCTTTGCAATGTAAATAAAATACAAATACGT
This sequence comes from Laupala kohalensis, assembly GCA_002313205.1. Lineage (NCBI taxonomy): Eukaryota > Metazoa > Arthropoda > Insecta > Orthoptera > Trigonidiidae > Laupala > Laupala kohalensis. The sequence goes on along the minus strand of NNCF01126074.1, from coordinate 74,448 downwards.
AACTGAGCTAATCATTCACAAAAACGCGTACGATACATTAATAAATTTAAAAAAATTTAACTAAGAAAACTTCATTACGATTACGTTTGGCCACTTGTAACTGTTATTCTTTTAGATGCTGTTTCATATATTTTCTCAAGTATAAAGTTTTTACCATTTTATTTTTGAACAAAAACTCAAAACAATTAAACACATATGGTACACAATACACCAACACGTTTATAAAACCTTAAATAACTTGCGTATTCTTCATAAATCCCTATACAACTCTTCTGACGTTTGCCGCCATTCTACAATATTTTCATTATCGAGGTGGCTTTGGCAAGTTTATAACATATCGACAAGCTAATGTTCGTTTGCTTCGTGTAATATTAATCACCAAAAATTACAGACACCCCCAGACCCCCAAATGACGGGTTGCGCCCGTGCAAAGGCATCCAGAGGAAAAAACATTATTGCTAGATTAAAATTATTCACCGCGTAGATAATCGAACGCGTAGTGCATCAGGTGACACTAATCTAAAAGCAGAAAATAGGTTTTTGTGACACTGTATAATACCAACAAAATTACAGCAAAGTGACTGATTTATGTACATATTTACTATCATGAATCATTTTCAAATTAAAATATGTATTCCGTAGATCTGTTTGTCGTAAATATTCTAAATTATTTTTCTTTAAATTATTGGTACATGTATACCAACGTTACCATTGTATATATTAATAAAATAAATTATGCCTACAATTTGTGTATTGCCACTGCACTGGGTAACATTGATTTAATTAGTATCAATTTATGAAACACGCTTTGCACTTTCTTGTATTTATCGTACGCACCCTACTTTTTCGAGGCTGGATAACAATGTCCTTTCAAAAATATAATATAAACTTCGAGTCACGTGTTACATTCATTCTCTGTTAATTGGTAATTAAATAATAAAGAACTTAAACACATGTACGAAATGAAAGTATAAATCGATACAAATCTTCGATAAACACACAACTAATTTTTTTGAATATTGTTATATTATTCCATGAGTGATAATGCTCATGGCTAACTGTATTCAGGGAGTAAACAAATGGGCCACGTGCATACAGAAGTTACAAGGAGTAAAACAACTAACTTATAATAATACGTACAAAAGACAGATGACCGATGTAATTACTATTTCAGGAGAAGCGTTGAAACAATCTAAAATTTTGTATCTTAAAGAGCATTTAAAATACACAAATTAAGAAAAATATACTTACATTAATTGGCTGAGTATTTTGGCAATGTGCATAAATTGTAAATATTGTCCATTGATGGACGTATTGTAAGAGACAAATAGTGAATTTTTTTCGAAAAATTTATATATACGTTTAAAATAGAACTTAAAACATTATCGAGAACTATAAAAGTAATCTAAGATTATTTTACATGGTAAAAATTATTTTGTCTTTCGTAAAACGCAATTCTTTAAGAACGTAAACAAACTTTTGAAATGACTCAAGGAATCGATTCAAATTTTCACCGCGTGTTACATACTTGAATTATCTTTACCAGACTTTATTGATAAAATAAGAACACTAAATAATTTATAATGATCACGTTTAAACTTTTCACTTTTAAAGATCGTAACATGAATTACAATCTCAATTATACAAAAACATACAAAGCGGGTAATATCAAACACGTTTAGGAAAATGATACATTCCAAAATATTTTACGTTTTCAAAAACCCATTTTGGCAACGTAAATAGAAATCATTTTAGCAATGTAAATAAAATACAAATACGTACCTGTGCTAATAATTCACAAAAACGAATACGACACATTAATGAAAAAATTCTATTTTAACGAATAGAACTTCACTACGATTATGTTTGACAACTTATCGTTGTTATTCTTCAGATGCCGTTTCAAACATTTTCTCAAAGATACAATTTTTGTCATTTTTTGCACAAAGGCACAAAACAATTAAACACATATTGTACACAATACTTCAACAAGTCTTAAAACCTTAAATAACTTGCATATTCTTGATAAATCCCTATATGAGTCATCTGACGTTCGTCGCCATTCTACTATACTATGGGCTCTAATGACCTCGATGTTAACGAGCCCTAAAGCCCCACAAAAAAAAAAAATCTACTATACTCGTACTTTGGTTATCGAGGTGGCTTTGGCAATTTCATGGCAGATCCACAAACTAATGCTTGTTTGCTTCGTGTAATATTTATCACCGAAAAATGCTCTTCTTATATTGGATATTTATAATATATTCTTTGAGTGCTAATGCTCAAAGTCAACAGCATTCAAGAAGTAAACAATAGGCCACCTGCATGCAAAATATACAGTGTAAAACAACTACTAACTGACAGTGATATGTATAAAAGATATATGATTGGTAAAATTACGAATGTACGAAATGAAAGAATAAATCGATACAAATTCTGAAAAAACGCGCAACATTATTTTATTGAATATTGATATATTCATGCTTCTACGACTAGTAGAAATACCTTTGCCTTCTGATATGTCAATTAGTGAGTTAATGAGTCAGTGAATGAGTCAGTTACACTTACGGGCATATATATAGATATACATACTGTGACTTTATGACTTATAANTACTCAATTTCTCTGGGAGCCACTTACAAGGACAACACAACAATCTGGTGTTCGAACATATGACAAAACATTTATTACTGCTGTAAAATACAATTTACATTCTCCCGCACGACACAACTAAACATTGTTACTCTTACCACTTACAGGACTTCCCCCAAAAGACACAACACCAATAGAAATCAAACATTCCCACCAAAAAGACACACTAAATTATACATTCCCACCAAAAAGACACACTAAATTACACATTCCCACCAAAAAGACACAAATGGACATCACTGGCTTTAACCTTGACATTTACTAATTAGCAATATTATCTGCTTTTATCATCACAAAAATCATTCACTGTTTTTAACTCCCATCTAATCTAAGCCACAATTACACATACTTTTCTTATAAGCAAAGCAAAACACTGATTTTAATTCTAGTTCTCTCATTAACAGTTTAATTGATCTTCTTCGTACTAGCTGTAATTCACCGAATTTACATGGCATCTTTTACGAGCGACAAAGTTCATTCATGACACAAATACAGTTCAAAGTTCTTGCTCTCTAGGTAAATAATGCCCAGTACTTAATAATGCGCCAGCGCAGTGCGAGGTTGGCTTAAACATTCACCACCCATCGCCCCATACCTCACTAGATGACAGACGACTACAGGTCGTAAAGTAGCGCCCTCTCAGACGTCAGCACGGCTCCAATTCTCAGGCACCTGCGGATGGCGTCGAGCGACAACCCCAAAGGTCACCGTCCTCGTCTTTTGTGTGATCGGCTCCCCCGAACACAGCGTTAGCATCTGCACGGCCCGTTCGACTAACCACTCGAAATATTTTATGTGTGGTTTTATCTTCTCAATGTCAACTATTAAGTCTCGCACACCAAATGACAAAAATATTGATGCTCGATCAGATCAAATCACTCAAGAATTCGAGGTATTAGAAAATAAACTCTGAGCAGTAATGAAACATTGTCTGAGCGCGTAAAAATCTATGTGAGTGCGCACCTCTACGCACTGCCAAAAAAATCTCTCTGAGTGAGTAACGAAAAATGCAAGTGAGCTCTAAAAATGAATCTGTATGAGAGCGAATCTGTATCAATGAGCTACGAAAATAAGCTCCGAAAATTTTCTGTATCAAATGAGCTACGAAAATGTATCAATGAGCTACGAACATGAGCTAAAAATTTCTGTATCAAATGAGAACGAAAAATTTCTACGTCTCTGTTAAATACGCTCCATCCCTTCTTTTCTCCCAAAATTTCCAAAATTTTGAATGTCACGTGTGTCCAAATCTCCCAATCCGAAATCATTTCCCTTTCCTACGCCTGGGTTCTCATTGGGCCCTTTAAAGGTCCTTCTAGAACCTTCTAGAACATTCTGACAAAAAAACGTTTAAATCTCCAACGAATTTGCGAATAAGTTGAAGCTTGTGCTCGCCACATGTTGTTCCTAAGGATGGGCTGACCCTCCTCCATCGCTTCGATTTCTAAAGAGCCGTAAATCGTAACTGATGGCAAAGAAACTACCGCCGACGACCGCACCCATGGTTGTTGTTCCCAACCGTCCTCCGTTCAAATTTTTCAACTCCTCGACTAACAAAATTCCGCAAAAGAATGATTAAATTGGTTAATTATTCAAATCTCACAACACATATTATGCATACATACATATTAGATTCAGTGGTGAGTTGATGGATATCACTAATACGTACACTAAAATACCGCTATGAACAAAAACTTTTTTATAAACATGCTCCAATTTCGCCATCTATTGCCGTGTAGAGGAAACACAAGACTGTGTCCGTGGAGCAACCTCGTGGGAGAAATTGGAACCAAAGTTTTTAAATTTCAAACAAAATTAAAGAAAAGTTATCGCGATTAAGCGGAAGGAAAAGTCGAATGAAAAAAGAATAGCAATGAAAAATAGAATGAAACAAATATGATCGGATGTACCGATAAAGAGTTAGTATTTTCTAAGAGATTGAAACGTTTACTAATATAATATGCACACTAATAAATTGTCAACAAAAGTGGTTCCGAAAAGAATGAAAATTTAGAAAACTTATTGATGATGATAGATAATCTTTGAATTGAATCATTTGCTTCTCTTTGTGTATCATTTGGCTTAACGATCATTTTCTCACAAACACTATTTTGACATGTATTAAGAATAAGGTATATATTATGCTCACTATGGTCTTCACTACGTAGGATGAACTCACGGTTTTCTCGGTAACCATACTGAACATACAAGGTAGGTATTGAATTGACATTCTTCCCCTTCGCAGCAGCTTTTAATTTCTTCTGTTTCACGTTGAAGTTCTTAACTCACGTTTCTAGGTACGGATTCACTTTGCGGAAGCTGATTGCCTTGGGTTTCATTTCACAACCGGGTCTGCGTGAGGAAGCTACCAGGCGACATCCAGCGAACGAGCGACGAATTGTGACGAGTGACTTCGTGCTGGACCGCAGCACCGTGTACCATGTGGACTTGGCGAGCATACGAGTACGCTTGCGGCCGTACTTGCATGCACCACCCATGGCCACTATACAACGCCAAGGTCACGCGACAAGTATGCGGTTCCACCCTTCACTGGTCAGTGCTGGCTCCTCTTGAGCACAATATGTGTACGTTCATGCACACTAGTTCGAAAGACTACATGCATTACGTGTTACTTTTAAATTGGTATTTAAATTCTAGAATTGACGTAAAAATAGTCCTACATATGTAAGTTTTTATTTTTTGAGAAACACAAAATGTTTAATTAACAGGAAATTTGAAAAAAAAAAGAAATTCTTCAAAGGTTTTTACATAAACATTAAGTAAATAAGCACAAAAAGTTTGTAAATTACTGAAGTCTGTATTTCATTGGAAAATAAATGTTATTTTTGATTTAGCGGGTTTTATATTCTATGTAGCTGGTTTTGCATCTGACTTCTTAATAGATTTATTCAGTTTGGGAAGAAAATATATAGATTTTTAACCCTTTTGCACATAGTGTACGAATTTTATTCAAAAAAATTTTAATTATTAAAAAAATTAAATACATATTTAGAAATTCTCATTGTTGTACTACTCCTAGAAGTGCTACCTTAAATTCGTCTTTCTAACAACTGTGAGACAAATATTTCAATAGATTTAACGGGAGAAATCTCTCCTATTGTTTGAACCTTACTTCTCGCTCCTGAGAGATGAAATCCAGGTGATGTCGGGGAACAGAAGATGTGGGTGATTGCGAACAAAGAAGAGGTGTGGTGCGACCTTTTGTTATTCGTCATGCCCGCGATCTTGAACCGTTTCAGTGGTCAGAACGATGTGTCTCTTTAAACTTAAATACTTTGCGTGGAAGTATAACGAACACGATTGACATTCAACAGCAGTCAACATTTTTAGGCTATTGTCAAACTCCTTTCCTTTTAACGTTGCATTGTTTACAACATCCTTACTACAAAAATTATCGTTTGTTTAGAATGTGAATATGTGGTATATTTGATTTTTCACAAAAAATAAAAATCGTTTAAAACTATAAATGAGTTCAGAAGAACACTTGAAAGAATACTATGAAAGTAGAATTCAGATATCTTTATTCTTTCAAAAAGGTATAATAGATCAAAGGTGTATAAAAGATCTTCGTAAGACAGAATTTTTTTTACCGAGTTATTTCTCGATGATTCGTCTGAATACTTTTTAAAAATAATTGTTATTTTTTAATAAAACTATATCAATCGATTATAATTTACCTCTAGCTTCATAATATAATCGATTTTTCATACCCCCAGGGGACTTACATCGAGTAAGTACGTGTTTGGCGAACACGGGGCCCCGAGCTGAGTCTGGCATTGCTTCCACTTACTTGTGCCATGCTCCTTCTTTTCTCTTTTCTGACCTTCCTTGGTCACCTCTTGTTCTTTTCGATCCCGACGCTATTAGGGCTAGGGTATCATTCATTTTCCTCTTTCCTCTAAAAAAAATGTTTTTAGTAAAGTCGTGAGATATGTTAGGATTTGAGTTTTGAGTTGTAATTCAGGAGGGTTTTTAGAGGGTATGGCTGAGTCATTCGGCGAGTCCCACACGCGGGGAGAGTCATGTTGGCTCTCCCTAGTGCGTAACTGCATTTTCCCTACCTGTACAAGTTTTAAGGGCTCTAATGACCTCGATGTTGACGAGCCCTAAAGCCCCACAAAAAAAAAGATTTTTCATACAAATATTGATAATTAAGAATTTTTAACAAAATAAATTAAAAATAGTTTAAAACTATATAAATAGTTTTAGAATAATAATTAAATTATCCTATAAATCGAATTGATATCTTGATTTATAATATCGATTTTTCTTTAAAATACTGATATGTACGATTTTTGTAAAAAAAACAACAACATAAAAATCGTTAAAACGGAACAAATCAATTTAGAAGAACATGTAGAATCATAATACGATAGTAGAGAGTGAATATTATTATCACATTGCATCAGATGAGAGAGAGTTGTCGATATCACAACCTTGCATGCAATATCATCCATATCATTCAAGATGGTGATCTAGCAATGTATGACTTGGCAATCGATACACATTTAAATCTATTAACATTGTTTGAGATATTGGGTCATCATCTTGAATGTGACACACAACGCTGCGTTATGCAAGAACGGGTCACCGTCCTGCGGTCGACATTTGACTACCTGTAAGTTTTTCCTCCTTTTGTATAATACACTATTATGATTCGTTACTTACACATTTTTTAAATGTTCCAGACCATGTGATTGTCAATCATGTTGTCATGCTACAGACTCTCTCGATGGGATTATCATTTTTTGTATATTCGATTAATTCTCGATTATTAATCGGTATAATAAAATTATAAAAGATCCGAGTGTTCGTGAAGAAGCGAAAGTACCACGACCGTTGGAGTGAAGTTATAGGGGGGTGGGGAAGGCTCTTAGCCGTTGGAGTCGATGCAGGGCTTCCTTGTTCCAAGGAAATATTATAAAACGTAGCGAAGACAAAGTGCCGGCGTACTATGCACTTATTTTGGCCAAAAGCAGTTGGGTGTTAGAAAATGGCGAGTATATTGTAAACAAGATCGTTGGAAGTGAAACTGGTAAGCAACGAAAAATTACTCGATAGTTTTAAAAGAAAGTCAGCGATGGTGGCGGATACTAGTTCAAACCAGCAGCGGCAAGAAAGACGCAGACCGTGGGAGAAGGGAGAGACAGAGATTTTATGAGTTGAAGTGACGACAAAAGAGTGCGGAGTTGTGAGTGGGCGCACCCTTAGCTCGTAGAATTATCAAAGGATAGCGACCAGCGGCCTAGAGACGGTTGGCGAGCGTTGCAGAAATGTTCAAGAAAGGAACCTTTCGAGGAGGGTGTGACAGTTGAAATTTAGAAAGTTGCATACATTTAGTATCCATTTGTTGTTAAAAACCGTCTGGTTAAGAGCACTCAGAAAACGGTTGGAAAGGAAAGCGTCGTTGAAGTGTGGATATTTTCAAAGAAGCAGCTTATCGATTCGCTACAAATGTGCGTCAAGTTGAAAAATAACCAGTAGCGAAGACTCCACGTGGAGTTGGATTATAATATTATTGGGGAAAGTGAGTCACATGAGTTCTTGAAAATAGAGCACGGGAGCAAGCGTCAGAGGAGCAGGGAGGGGATGAGTCTATTTATACTCGAGCAGAGACGTTCCGAGAGGATATTCAATCATTTTTCATTCTAGCATTCGAGTCAGAATTCTATTATTCATTTTCAGCATTCGATTCGAGGACTCGATTATTCGAGCACTTTTTGGAGAAGTATCATTCGAGTATTACTCTTAGCAGAACATTCGTGTTACTGCTCTATCTCACTAATGAGAACTACATTAGGAGATGTCGGACTTTGAAATTTCAGATCATTAGGTGTTTTTAAGTTCAAATTATTATTAAGTGACAACATGAAACTCATTTAAATTGTATGAAGTTGATAAAACTTCTACTGTTCTAAATTCTCCGAGATCGAGTCGGAAACGCGACGTGCTACTTTGTTCGCTGATGAGGGACGGCGTTCGGCATTTAAATCGCATCTCGGCAGATTACGAGGAACATTGACGTCAAAGAAATTTCGGGACCATGGCGAGGCGCAGCAATTCCAAGAATGAGCGGGAACTTCTCAAAAGTGCGGAGACCGCAGAACGACTGGGCTACCGCCAATGAATGAACTACCAGCTGAGAGGCGTTCGGGCCAAATGTTGTCAATGGCATACCAACCTCCGCCTACATCATAGATTGATGTGTACATGTCGAGAAGGTAATTGGTATGTTGGCTGCGACCAACGTTAGTATTTTAAGCAGCAGCGAGAAGATTCAGTACTTCGACCGAAATGAGTGAAGCCCCATACTCAGAACTTTTGTTTTTGTGATTGTCAATTAATTAGAAAGGGCTGAAAGATGAGCGATGTTAATGGCTTTTTGTTCTAAATTCCTATTAATACTGTGTAATCGTTTGGTAATATTAAATGCCAGAAGGGTTTCTTTGTAAAGAGAGTATCAAAGTAGTAATATTTTCGGGAATAACGTGTAATTTTGGGGACAGTGAAGCATGTTAATTATAGGTAAAATATGTACATGTGTAAATAAATAATTAATTCAAGTTATTTAATGCGTTTTCCTTCTGATAAGGAACCCCGGTGTGTGTATTTCACTTAGATAAATAACAAGTAACCTACTTATTGATTTTAATTGGTACGAGCTAGCCAGGGCATATTTTTCAGATGAGCGTTGAACACTACACTATTTACCACCCCTTTTTGTTAAAATTGACGCTCCAACGAGGGGCGTCAATATATAAAAATGTATGTATATATAAAAATAATTTATTAAATGAGGGTGCTGATTGAGTGAGCCACGGCAATAATTCACACGTGTTATATACAACTTAAACATCACTGCCCTTCTTGAACCAAGGGAGTATTTGATAACAATTTGACAAAATTAGAAAGATTAATTAGAATAATAATAAACATTGTGAGAATCGCTCATTGTTATGAAGGCTTTATTAAATTATACAAAGAACAAAGGTTCTGAGCGTAGGCCGTGGTATATTTTCCTTCGTCGCACTTCTTTTTATAGTCGCTGCCACGTGATGGTATCTAACAACTGGAAGCCCCAGTTTACACAGCTTACCTTCTTGATTTATGGACAAAGCATCCAACTTTTGAAAACCTCGTGACCGGGTTCCGCCACTACTTGTGAATTTTGACGTCACATTGGGTACTCTTAATTCGTCAAAAATCCAATGACTAGTGCTAGTTCCAGTCACTCATGACGTTGCTTTAAAAAAATTCGTTAGCCACCAGTCAACCGTCTTCTATGTGCGTCAACGCTTCTTCCTGAAGAAATCTCATGTTTAGGCACGTTTGTCCCTTTTCATTGTCTTTCTCGCCACCCGCACTTGCCTACGCGTCACTTTAGCGGCGCACGAATGATGGTCATACTATTGTCAACTTTCCACTTTTATTGGGCCGAACCCACGCCCTCGCTCTTAGCGACGCGCCCGTCGGTCTCTTTAAATTTGTAAAGGGCTCAGCGCCCCATGTCCCTAGAGTGAGCGTCCCTTTCACATATGCCTACAAGGCTCCTACCAGCGACCTTTTTTCTCAGCCCCTCAATTTTGGGGTTCGTTTCTTCAACGAAGAGGCATCCTCCAACTTGTATAATTTTTCTGTTGATTCGAACGGACCCGACGCTTCTCTCGCGTCTTTGAAAAGCATGCTTTCTCTTCTTATTCCTTCGAACCGAAAATATACGCGTCGTACGCTACGTATGTTACGTTTCAAATACATCAACTTGTGTTGATATTT
>NNCF01126074.1:24359-61846 GCA_002313205.1 Laupala kohalensis | reverse complement strand
CTGCCGCACCTCAGTTGAGCAAGGCTTAGTGGCGTGATGCGGGGGCTCCACGTCGCCGGACATTTATTTCCCCCGAACTCGTGGGACAAAATGAAAGTTACATCAATTCCCCTGCCTTGCGGAGTGGGCGAGCCGCAGGGTAAAAACACCGCCCTAGGGTCTTCGAAGCGGCCGAGGGTTGACAGCCCTCCCACTTCAGAATGCACAAAGTCAAAGTTACAGAGCATTCCTTATGAGAATGTTTTTCTGCTTATGTCACGTATCAACGGAACCTTCGAAAAGGTATCACCTTTTTATATATTTAAAGGCCTAGAAGGTCTCGTGGGTACGTTAAAAAATATAAAAAGATTACGAAACGGAACAATGCTGCTTGAAACAAAGACAAGCAAACAAGCATTGAAATTACTTGATTGTAGTATGCTTGGAGAGTTCCCTGTGAAGTGCGAACTCCATGCTGCACTTAATCGCAGCAAGGGGGTCGTACGTTGCAGGGACATAATGGAGATGCCAACAGACGAGCTTGTTGAAGAATGGAAGGCTGACCATGTAGTTGAGGTCAGTCAGATCATGAGGAGGGTAGGTGGTGTTCTGGAGAAGACCAGTACCTTCGTCTTGACCTTTGACTGTCCCCAGCCACCAAAAGATATAAAAGCTGGATGGCTGAACCTGCCGGTCCGTCCCTTTATTTCGAATCCTCTGCGCTGTTTCAAGTGTCAGAGGTTTGGACACACGACAACATCGTGTAAGGGACGTGATACTTGTGGAAAGTGCGGAAAGGAGGCACACGAACCCGGCGTCTCATGCCCAGGGCCTGCAAAGTGCATTAATTGCACAGGCAGTCACCCGGTATGGAGCAGGGAGTGTGTCGCCTTTCTCGAAGAAAAACAAGTGCAGGAAATTAAAACTACGGAGAAGATCCCGTACGGTGAAGCGCGGAAGAAATACAGGGCATTATACCCTGTATTTTCTACCAGCTACTCCACCGCAGCCAAGACTCCTGTGATAAAAAAGACCATATCTGTTCAAACCGATTTCACTGACGTGTCTTCGACAACGTCGTGCACATGTCAGTGCAAATGCGGAAAGAAAAATGACTCAGCCCTTCCCGAGAAAGTTAAAGCAACACCAACAGCGCTACAAAAACCGTCTACTACAAAAACAAAAAGTAATACAAAACCTCCAGCGAAAACACCGACGAAGATAAAGCAGGTTTCTAGGACTAAACCCCTGAAACCTGTACAACTACCAAGCAAGAAATCGCACAGACGTAAAAAGTACGTCTCTGTGCTTTCTTCTTCGGAGTCAGAACGTGTATTGTCCGATGGTGACGCGGAAATACACGTTCACGAACCTGACCCCGGAGGCTCCAAACACTAATGGCTTCCATACTTCAGTGGAACCTTAATGGCTATAGAACACAACGTGAAGAGTTACAACTTCTAGCGCGTCGTAATCCGATATGTATCTGCCTACAAGAGACACACCTTTCACCAGAACACTCACCTGCTCTGCGAGGATACAGCAGCTTCAGATATGACGACACCACGGGAGATCGAGCAAGAGGTGGAGTTGCCGTGTTTGTTAAAAACACAATCCTCTGCTCGCCTGTTCTCCTACAAACTGACATCCAGGCTATAGCAGTCAAAGTTCATGGCGCGTCAGCCATGACCGTGTGTTCTATATATCTTCCTCCGACACGAGATTTTTCGGAGACTTCCTTTAGAGATTTAATTCATCAGCTCCCTCGACCATTCCTCCTGCTTGGAGATTTCAACGCCCACAGTGTACTGTGGGGCTCGTCGAGCGATTGCCACAGGGGCCGACTGCTGAATTGTCTCTTTGAGGAAGAAGATTTATGTCTATTGAACACCGGGGAGATGACCCACTTCGCTTTAGGCACGGGTTCATGGACTGCTATAGACCTGTCAGTTTGCTCTCCTGAAGTTGCTGATATCTTTCAATGGAGGGTAGAAGATGATCTGCATGGTAGCGACCATCATCCTATCTGGTTGTCCTTGCAGGAACGTGTGACTATTCCCGAAAGCAAGCCACAAAAATGGATTCTCAGTAAGGCTAATTGGACACAGTACCGTTCCCTGTCTGTCTTCAGAGAAACGGGTAATGTCCAAGAGAGGGTCGACCATCTGACCCAGGTGATTCATCATGCCGCTGATGAATCCATTCCGAAAACATCTAATTTTCCGCGAAGACCTCATGTCCCCTGGTGGAACGACGCATGTCGCTCCGCCATTCGGGCAAGACGAAGAACATTGCGGAGATTTAAGGCTAGTCCATCTCCGGAAAACCTCGCCGCATATCGGATTGCTAGAGCAAAAGCGCGCAGAACTATCAAAGAATCCAGATCCACCTCCTGGAAAGCGTTTCTAAGCACCATTAAGAGAACAACATCGTCCACTAAAGTATGGGAGTCCATCCGAAAGATATCTGGAAGGTATTCTCGAGTCCCAATATCTGGACTCAATTATCAGGGTCGGATTCTCACCAACAGCAGAGAAATGGCAACAGCAATGGCTGAATATTTTGCTGACTTAACATCTACAGCAAACTGCGATCCTGATTTCGCGAGAGAAAGGGAAACAGCAGAGAGCACATCTTTTGACTTTCGTTCCACCAACTGGGAACCCTACAACTCTTCCTTCTCTCTGTGGGAACTTGAGTCAGCTCTAGCGACAGCCCACAACACTGCTCCTGGCCCCGATTCAATTCATTATGAAATGCTGAGACAACTAAGTCTCGAATCGAAAGAGTACCTTCTGGATATCTTTAATCTTTCATGGTCCGAAGGAGTATTCCCTAATTCCTGGAAGGAAGCAACGCTTCTCCCTTTACTAAAACCTGGTAAGGACAAAACGAACATTGGTAGTTATCGAAGCATTGCCTTGACGAGTTGTGTTGGTAAAACTCTGGAGAGAATTATCAACCGACGTCTCGTCTGGTATCTTGAACGGCATGACTTGCTGAGTCGATCTCAGTGCGGTTTCAGAAAGTTCCATTCCACCTTGGACAACTTACTTCTCCTGGAATCAGCAATTCAAGATGCTTTCGTCCGAAGACAACATCTCATTGGAATATTCTTTGACATCGAGAAGGCTTACGATACTACTTGGCGTCATGGCATTATACAACAACTGTATGCCTGGGGATTTAGAGGACGTCTTCCTCTGATGCTCATGTCCTTTTTGGATCAGCGTTTCTTCCGCTATAGAATTGGAAGAGACACCTCGGATCTCCTTCTTCAGGAGAACGGTGTTCCTCAGGGCTCAGTCTTGAGTGTGACCCTTTTTGCAGTGGCCATAAACAGCATAACGTCTACTGTAAAGAATCCTGTTTTACACTCTCTTTTTGTCGATGACTTTGCTATCTTTTGTTCATCACAGAGTGTCACAGGTGTGGAGCGACAAATTCAACTCGTCCTTAATAGATTATACCACTGGTCGAAAACGACAGGTTTTCGTTTCTCTGCTGAGAAAACACGCTGTGTTCTTTTCAGTAGGAGACCAAGCCTTCTGGCAGAACCTCACCTCGCCCTGGGAAACAACGTTCTCAAATTCTATCCTTTTGTGAAATTCCTAGGTCTGATTTTTGATCAGAGATTGAATTGGATTGAACATCTAACAGACCTAAGAGCAAGAACATTAAAATCTCTGAATTTATTGAAGTGCCTCAGTAGCAGGGAATGGGGCGCTGATCGCTACTCCCTGCACCAGTTTTATCGAGCATTCATAAGATCTCGGCTCGATTATGGCTGCGTTGTATATAGCTCTGCTCGTGCAAGCTATTTAAAGAAGTTGGATAGTGTCCACCATGCCGGAATTCGACTAGTTACGGGAGCATACCGCACTAGTCCCATTCCGAGTTTGTATGTCGAGAGTGGCGAACCATCTCTTTCCCTCCGGCGGCAAATCCTCATGCTACGACACTTTTGCCACTTGCAAACTTTACCCGACAATCTGGTACACAACGCGGTTTTTCATCCATCCTCTTCTTCCATCCGTTTCTACAACAACAGACTGAGAGCAACCAAACCTTTTGGATATCGCTCCAAACAAATTTTGGAAACCTTAAATATACGCACACTTAATGTCTTACATCAAGGTTTTAGTAAGTCTCCCCCTTGGGCTTTGCACAAGCCGAAGATTATTTTCGATCTTTTGCATCATGACAAGAAGAACACTCCAGCTCCGATGTTGAGGATATACTTTCAGCTAATCCTCTACAAATACCGGGACCGTATCCCTGTGTTTACCGACGGGTCGAAGCAGGCTGATGGTGTCGGCTGCTCCGTGGTATTTCCCCGTGAGACCAGTGGCTACCGTCTAGGCGACTTGTGCAGTGTTTACACTGCTGAGTGCTACGCCATATTGCGAGCATTGCGAACTACAAAGTGCTCCCGCGGATCACATTTCCTGATTTTTTCTGATTCTCTGAGTGCCCTCCAAGCAATCCACAACATCCAGGATGTACTTTTCACACTGCAAAGTGACGGAAAGAACATAATGTTTTGCTGGGTTCCTGGACACGTGGGTATCAGTGGAAATGAGAAAGCAGACGTTTCCGCAAAGGCGGCATGCCTCAGGAATCGCGTGGATTTCTCCACGATTCCAAAACGAGACCTACTAAATTTCGTCAAGATAAGGATTCTCAGTGAATGGAGCAATGAGTGGTTAGCTGTTGAAAGGAATAAGCTCCGACTTATCAAATCATGTGTTAAGTCATGGAGCAGTTCCTGTAGGCCAGCCCGGCGCGACGAGGTCTTGCTGACCCGCCTGCGCATAGGACATTGTCCTCTCACTCATAGGTATCTCTTACTACTTGATGATGAACCCATTTGTGAGGAGTGTAGCTGTTCTCTGACAGTGCGTCATCTACTAACTGATTGCAGAAGATACTCAAGTATACGGAGACAAATTGGTCTGGCTGCAGATTTACCAACCATTCTCGGGAATGAAACGGTTAATGTTAATAAACTATTGAATTTTATGAGTAGATCGGGGCTCCTCCCACAAGTTCTCGGGAGGGTTTAAAATTTGCATTCCCTTTTCATCTTTATTGTCTTCTTTGTTTTCATCGTTCGTTTCTGTAATTCAAAAAAAAAATGATATTTAGAAAATTGTTTTCCTTTTTTGTGAAATAATGTATTGGTATTCTGTTTTCTTTTCTTTCATCTTTCTATATAGATATTTGTTGATTTCAGGAGGGTTTTTTAGTGGGTATGGTCGATATATTCGGCGAGTCCCGCACACGGGGAAGAGTTACTATGGCTCTTCTCTATGGTGCGAAACTGCATTTTTCCCTACTTGCATGGGCTCTAATGACCTTTGATGTTGACGAGCCCTAAAGCCCCAACAAAAAAAAAACAAAAAAATGTATGCATCACTCACGAATTCGAGTTGTGGAAAAATCTTCAAGTTTCACTTCACAGAGTTTGATCGCTAAGTTCATATGCTGCAGTACTGGCACATAGTCGTTTGACTTAATCCGAGCTCGGATGGCGAGGGAATTTCGTCTAGGTTATTCGTGAGCTGGTCGTCGATCAACGTTTGACGCAGCGGTCAGCGCTTTCACATAGGTCTGCTCGGCACGGGATCTTTGGTCTGAATGATTTGTAGTAGCGGTCAACAAACTTATTTCGCCTTGGTAACCTTCTGATTCGCAGAGAGATTCAATGGACGCTGTTCTCGAACCTTCCTAACAGCGTTCGTATTTCTTGTCTAGGAATGTGTACACATCTGTCGTTCTTTGGAGTAAACAAAAGTTCGTTTGTCTTGCGTTCGATATCTTGCGTTCAATATGAACTTGTCTTGCGTCTTGATATGAACACAGAATGTCTTTCGTGTGTTTACATGTAATATCTATGCAAGTGAGTAAATAACATGGAGTGATAATATGTAGCAGTTCTGAGTGTAGCATGATAATATGTAGCAGTTCTGAGTATTGCATGCTGCTACAACTGTATTGAAGAAAGGAAAAACTCACAATAAATTCTATCGGAGCAATGGTTCAGACTTACAATTAATCACATGATAACAAACTACCAAATTTACACTTCGTTGGAATACTAGATTTGAAAAACTCAATACAACAGTTTCTAGTTGTATTTTTACGTCCATTTACAGGCAAAAAGTTCCCTGCGACTCGTCAATCGAAGACAAAACGCCCTAAACGCAACTCATACACTACCTCACGACGTCTTCTTTCTTCGCTGTAGCTGAGAAGTAAGTAAAGTTCAAATTAGGCGATTTTCACGAGCAGCTTAGCTTGCTATGATTCAGTTTATGAACTGAATACTTACTCAGGAATTCTATCAACTGACACGCGGAAATCTTTGAAAAAAATGGTGATTTTACGCATTACACTTCGTGTCACGTCTGCACACTAGCACTATCACTACGTTTTTAAGCGCGCCTACTTTTCCCATCAGCTGAGGGTGACTTCTTGTCCCGGTGAATGTTTACGAGCGAGAGAGTGTCCTTCCAGCTGTGCTGTGCGAGGAGGTAGGGGTCGCTTGCGTCTGATTGGAGGTCGTATGGCTTGGGTGAAGTCGATACTACCCTTTCATAACGCTTGTATCTCGCCGCGTGCTATTTAAATGGATCGATCATAATAATTATTAACTCCACTTGTTAATTGAGTGCATTAATTGTTCATCTATCTATCTATTGTGTTTTTTGCATTTTGGCTACCTTGTTTGTGTTTTCTTTTTCTTAGTTGTTCTGACTGCGCTGCTTTGCCACCGTCGTAGCGTTACCCGTCACCGCCAACGTGGAGGCGTGCGTTTTCTACTCATTCAGAATTTATGTTCTGAATTGTTTTATGATCATTATTTTTCCGACGTGCTCTTCAAATAAATTATATTTAGTCTTTGTCACAATCAATTTTTCCTCATTGTTGGTAGTTAGTATGTCATATTTTCTTTTGGTTTGCCAGTAATTTACCCTTTCTGGACCATACCATGGGCAATCCCATAGAACGTGTTCAGGATTCTCTTGCCCTTCTTTACATATATAGATGTCTTCCTTATCTATTATTTTGAGATATGTTCTGAAATTTCCATGTCCCGTCAATATTTGAAGTAAGTGTTTAGATGGTTTGAACAAATTTTTTTGTTTGTTTCCGAATTTTACGTCTATTATGTAATGACATGTTTTTCGCCCCTTTTCACTTACATTCCATCGAGTTTGCTAACTATGTATAAATATTTGGCCAGTTTTTGCTTAACTCTTTTGTCTGCTTTGTTTATTATCATATATTTCACTGTGATGCGTTTTTCTGCTTTAAGTAAATTTCGATATATTTAATTTTGAACATACAAATCAATTGTTAAGATACCAAGTATTACATTCAAAACCTCTGTGGATACAGTTTTGTAGCAGCCAATAATTTGTAACATACGTTCACGTTCTATTTTGCGTAGGAGCTGTTCAAATGTTTGATTTATCGCACTTAATGTCCATAGGACTGTTCCATATGCAAGAATGGGGCGCAATGCGTTTACATACAATAATTCCACATCTTTGCAATGAATGTCGTAATTCATAATTCTAATACGCATCATGCTGTACAGTATTTTTGTAATCGTTGTCTTATATAAGTGATGTGCTCTGTATATTGTAACTTGTTATCTACTCCCAGATACTTTACCTTGTTAACTATTTCCAATTTCTTCCCATTTAAATCTGTTTGGAAATCCCTTCTGTTCATTTTTATATTTCCGATTAACAATAATTTCGGTTTGGTTTCTGATAATTTGAAGCCTCTATTTTCACATCGTTGTTTACAGTAATCCAAATTCTTTTGTGTCTTTTCCAGTAGCTGTCGTCGAGAATTTCCCGATATTACTATGGCCAAGTTATCCGCATAGGCGACGGTTTGAATTCCTACTTCTTGTAATGACCATAGCACCATCTAAAACAATATTCCAGAGAAGCGGGCTGCTAGAGGATCTCTGTTGACAACCGTTACTTTTTGCATAATGCTCTCTTCTCCGAATGTCATCGTTATACGAGTATGTCTGTCCTGCAGATATGATTGTATAATATTTATAATAATTTGTGGTGTTTCTTTTTCTTTTAAAGTTTCTACTATTATCTTCCATTGAGCGTGGTCGAATATCCGGAAAGATGCATGCGCAATGACATTACACGCGATGTGTTATGTAGGATATCAATTTACGTAATGCATCAGTTGTGCTGCATCCTGGTACGAAACCGAATTGGCTTTTGTTCATGTTACCATGGTTGTACAAGTACTTTTGCATTCTCCCTGCCACAATTTTATCCAGTATCGGTCGGTATGACTTCGGCTGTTCGGGGGTATGACTCTGGCTCCGAATTACAGGTCATGTACTCTATGTACAGCTCTCTAAGTAAATTCTCTACAATTCGATTATGGAAGTTGTGGGTTCAAATTCAGTTACGTTTTTATTTAGTAAAATTTAAAGTTGTCATAATATAGTTATATATGTATAATATAGTTTCTGATCTTTTAGTTTTCTCTTATTCGTCCTTATATTCAAAATCGTGAAAATAAAATGACACCGTCTTTTATTTTAAGAATAATAAAAACATGAAAAGAATACTTATGACTACACACAGATTCGATGATATGGTTTCGGCTTTCTGCTTCGTATGTCATAGAGATGTCTTGAGAAGGCGAAAGCTGAAACAGATTTTATGAATCTTTGAGGGACTTTTTATCTTTTCTTTTGTATTTATTATCTCCTAAACTACAAGATGGTTGTTCCACAAATTAGTAAGGGAGAAGCACGCGGCTATTGTGAATCAGACCTTGGGATGAGGCAGTACCTCTCTACGCCTCCACTAGAAGGTGTTCATCGGCGACGTTCTTACGGATGAGTTGATGACAATGCCTCCTGTAACCAAATAAAACGAGTGCCATGTCCGCTGGTAACAGGCAACTGAGACACTCATCAATGGTTTATAAAGATGAGTGGGGTTAAATGAGGGAAAAAATGTTGTTGGAACTGTGAGTGGAGTTAAGATTGAAGAAAGATAGAATATTAGGGGTAGAGAGTTAAAGAATATAGGAGATGTGCAGAGTGATTGACTTCACGAGTAAGATGGCGAGAGTATTTCTTAAATATGTTGTCAGGGGAGAGATCTAGCGAGAAGGCACATGCAAGCGAAGTTATGCGAATTTTTGCTTTGGGAATTTCAGAGTTGTCTACGCGAGACTGTATAATTCTTCTATTGTATTTAATTTACGTACAGACTTAGTTTTACGCTATGAATTTTAAGATAGGCAACATTTCAATTACGTAAGAACTGTCATTTTGAGAATTAGGGGTAAGGAATTTTTCTACTTTAAATGTGAGTATGTGAGAAATGATAGAGGTAACTAATTTGAGGTGTCAATTTTAACGTTGTGTGATGTAGTATTATTTTTCTTGTAGATTTGCGAGAATCTGATATCTTTTGATGTAATAATTTGTCTATCATTGAACGAGCTAAGTGTGCTAGTAGTTTAGTATTTTATTTTGAGTCTAAATGAAAGATTTTTGGTTTAAAACTAATGGTTCTTTTTTAAATATTCAATTGAGAAAAATCGCTCGAATTGTGTTTGCCTTTTTCGGGTGTGTACCAGTCAACCTGCCCTTGTGATCAATGATACGTATTACCTAAGGCTCTTGTATTTTCCCGAATTCTGGGATATCAAAATGAAACTCTTCTGAATTCATTATTTTAATATTGCTTTGGGAGGTGGATTCAGTAGGTAACTACTTGTTATAAATGGACTCCAAGAAGATGAGCAGTACTGTATATGTAGAGGGAAATTTGGCAGTTTGTAAGGACCAAGTAAGATTTGACTCAAAAGTCTGACACTACCGGGTAAGTCACGATTGTGACATCTGGAAGCGATCCAAAATTCCTTAACAGGGTGAGGTCATTTCAGAGATAGCAGGCAATGAAGGTTGTACACATGCAACATTCATAGTGTGTTTGTATTCCGTGGTGACATACTAGGAGGAGTTGAGCCGTAGGATGCCCTCGGGTAGCAACTTCAAGGGTTCAACCGCAAAGTGGGCGAGAAGCTGCCGTTCTGAGATGACCTGTGCTTCAGGACTGTTTTTGGTCACGATAGGTAACCTTGGTGATGGACGCTCCTCGCTTGAGGCAATGGGTTGCTTGGTCCACTCTTTACCTCTCCTATGACAACTAAGTTGAGTGTCTCGGATTCGATTGGTCATGGAATATGAGTCTCTAAGTTCGGGATTAGATTATTGAGGATTGCCTGAGTTTGGTAGGAGCAAATTGGTAGAATTTCACGTACAAATTCGATTAAAGCAAATTGATTTTACTTAACGTTAGAATCCAGTTGATTGTATTTTATGTGTAAGGTCAATTACAGCAAGAATGTATGTTCAATTGTTTGATTAAAGCAAGTTCCTAGGATTGAAAGAAAATTTATTTTTTATTGCATGAAATGAATTAGAACGCTTTTACGTATCAAATGAACAAATTAAAGCGAAATAGGAAAATAACATATTTTTGGTTACTTGTAGATATCACAAATTAGTCAAGAAGAAGTGTTCTCGTAAATTTGTAACGAATTGTATATTGCAGACTGCATCTGGAGAATTTACAAATTTTCATTTAGTTGTAATACGTCAATGATCAATATAAGTTTCTAAAATAATATCTTATAACATAATCACCGTTCTTGCGAATTATATGACAGTGATCCAATCACACATTCATCAACACAATGAAAAAACAGTTAAGAGAACTATTGCACAATTATGTAATGTATGATTCACCGTTTCTTTTTCCTTGCCACATTTACACCACTTACAAGTCGGTAATTTCCTTTTAAAAAAATAATCCTTGAAATTTCCATGTCCTGTTAATACTTCAGAAACTGATGGTGCTTGTTGGAACCATTTTCTATTCTTATAGCTGAATCCTACATATGTTATGAATTTATGTGGTTTTCCCCTCTTCTGATGTTTTCCATCTTACATTCTAACAATTGACTAACTAATTGCGTATCTTTCCTTTCCATCCTTTACTTGTCTTATCTAGTCGTATATCTCCTAACTGCACCGTTTCACCTCGTCGTATCCTTGCTCTTAAATAATATCTATCGAGATCCAAATCCACTGGTACGATTCCTAACAGCACCTGTAGAGCTTTGGTGCATGTGCTCCGATACATTCCACTCCAGGGTATTAGACAATTCCTTTATTTTGTTATTTAATTTTTTTTCCATGTGCGAGTTCTTCTTTCATACTATGCCAATACTCCGTAAGTAATACGCGGTCGAAGTGCTCCCTGATACAACCCTATTTACTGTTTTGTTATTTTACTTATGCCCATACTTTGGAACCCATACATTATATATTTTTGTTTTCTGTCTTACATTTTCCATGAGGCTCATTAGTGTTAGTTTCTCATCTAATACGATGCCTAAATATTTTATTGATTGTTTTATTTTTAACCGCCACGTAGGGAATTTAATTATCGGGACTCTCCTACTTCGTCCTCACTGTTTTAGGCCAAACGCTATCCCCTCTGACTTTGTTCTCGATAATCTTAATTTAACTTCTGTACATCTTTGTTCGAAATTTTTTAAGATTGTTTCACTTTTCCTTTCCAACTATATACGGCTGTCTGCTTCAATGAGGATTGCAATATCATCAGGATAAGCAATGGTATCTACATTTTCTCTTTTCATTTCTTCTAATATCACATCACCATCCAAAATATTGGCCCTATGTGGCTGCCCTGAGGGTGCTCTGATAGTGTGCTGATTATTCTCTCATTTCCTATTTCCAACCACACATAGAAAAAATTAAATACAATAGAAGAATTTTACAGAATTGTAGAGAATAATTGAATTTTTGGATACCCAAATAAATAAGTCGTAAGAGATTTCAAAATTTCAATATCAGATTTCACAATTTTCAGTAAAATTGTACCTCTTAGTGTGGATGGCATGGGCGAGTGGTCTGCGATATTCAGTGAACAGTTTCCCATGTATATTAGTCTCCTTTAATCAGGAACGGCACATCCATGTTGACAACGTAGGCAGCTGCCTAGGGCGGAAAAATTTAGGGACGGAAAGGTAGGTAACGCCGGGAAGAGGAAGCCTATGTAGATTTTGACAAAACTGGATTTAGAGACAAGGACTTTCAAAAAAATATGTGGCATCCCAGGAAGATCACCAGTTCAGAGCTGTACAACAAGTGACACTATGTCTAGGTGAGATGAAACGTCTGAAGGGCGATTCACTCGCAGTGTTTGGAATAAAGAGTGTCGCTTGCGAGAACAGAGCAATAGGGGTGTACATGAGGATACTTCACTGGCAAGTAAAACAAATGCTGCTTTTCGAAAAAGTCGGGCAGTGGATCCAGAAGTAGTAAGCTAGTGAAGCAAAACCATTGCACATACTTTCTAATATACGTTTCTCCATCTGCAGCATAGAGTGACAAAAATATCGTAAAAGTGGTATGTAAATGTAGCATCGTTGTAGACAGAAATTAATGTATTTTCGTATCTGCAGTGCGTCTGCTGTCCTCTCATGTATTTTATCATTATCATATCTTTCATTTCAGTTTACGAAAAGTGTAGTACGAAGTCTGCTTGATCCATTTACACTACTAAATACTATTCAAGTTTCTTTAAAGAGTAAACAAATGTGTAAGTCTTGCAGACAGAAATTAATTTACTGCGTCTATACCAAACTTTCAAGCGATATACCACTAAAGTGGATGTAATGTATACTAATTGTACCTTACGTACAGAAAATTTAAGCAAAATCGGAGCCGTTTTTTGAGAAATATTCGAAAGAGTACTTTGACCTTCATGTGAAGTACCCATTGTTTTAAACTTTTAAAAAATCAGAGCACGTGCGTCGACAATAAGTATATTCTACCGTAAAGCACGAAATATGAATTAAATATATTCACCCATTTACTCAGAAACGCAGACGGACGGACGTTATGCCAAAAACAACTTTTTCTGAATCAGGGATAACAAAGACGGATATTAACGTTAAAATATCGCTTTCGAATTTTTTTACGATTACAAAACATTCTATATATTACGTAAATGAGAAAGTAAAAACTATAGTTTACGAAACTTTTTGAGCCCGACCATATATGTAGTTGATGCTGGTACATGGAACATCAATTATGGGTAAATGACGCAGACTATAGGTATGGTGTGACGCCGACAATACTCTTATGTATGATGTGCTTCACATGCTTCAGGAGCCGGCTATACGTGCAAGAAACAGCGCTACTCGGAATATAAGGCAATACTATATACCTTAGAAACAATTAATTAAACTTTTGTTTTATTAATGTCGAGTTTTTATTGCACTAATATCTACAATTAATGTTGAATAATTAATGGACAACAGTACGTATTTATTAAATAATTTTTTTTGTTAATATTAAATCCGCCATTGCCCATTGGCTCTTGATCGGAATTGATGGGATGGATTGTTGCTTGTTTCTGGAGAGTCTCCTTTTTTACAATAGTTTGCTTGCTTGCCCCTTGTGTAGAATAGGCTTATGTCACGTGAACCATATTGGGTGGTGGATTGGACCAGGGGTTCAACCTAAACACCGTATGTGCATACGGTAAAATTTGCACACTGTGGTACAAGATTAAGGGATGCCAGTTTACATAGATGAGACAAGAGACACGGCGGGTGGAACTTGATCGTGATTTTGCCAAACGAGGAGGAGAAGAAGAAATCAGTAGAGGCGGTGAATATGTGTGGTGGAATTAAGCATCGAGAGTTGGGCAAACGACGTCCTCGAGTGCGGGAGTAAAGTTTGCACACTGTGGTACAAGATTCAGGGAAGCCAGTTTACATAGATGAGACAAGAGACACGGCGGGTGGAACTTGGTCGTGATTTTGCCAAACGAGGAGGAGAAGAAGAAATCAGTAGAGGCGGTGAATAAGTGTGGTGGAATTAAGCATCGAGAGTTGGGCAAACGACGTCCTCGAGTGCGGGAGTAGAGCAGGAGATGACCAATAAGGAATTTCTAGGAGACCTTGGCACAAGGAATTTGCCAGACGAAGATAAGAACCGTATAATAAAGGCCACGAGTATTGTATAAAGAGCGACAGCGTATGCGTGAACCAGAAAATTGGATTTTAGAGTTGGATGTCCTGTTAATGGAAAATATATTGATGCAAATCTATAGGGTTGAGGAAAATTTGCAGCCATTGAGATTCTACCGATGTCGTAAATATGGTCACACGGCAGCAGTGTGCAGGGTCATGACAAACGTGTGGCTACTGCAGTGGCACGGGTCACAAATTTCAAGATTGTGAAAAGAAGGGAGAAGAATCGCGCTATGCA
Source organism: Laupala kohalensis (assembly GCA_002313205.1). Lineage (NCBI taxonomy): Eukaryota > Metazoa > Arthropoda > Insecta > Orthoptera > Trigonidiidae > Laupala > Laupala kohalensis. Next base: position 47,487 of record NNCF01126074.1, on the reverse strand, counting down.
AATTGTCGTCGCTAAGGGTTAGATAATAAGCATAGTGTACTAAGCAGGGGATGCCATGATTATAAAGTTGCACAAAGAGTGTAATTTTCACATATTACCTATGCTTAAAATCCTGCAGCAAAACTTACAGCGTGCAAAAGTATCTTCTTTGGAACTGTGAGATTACATGCGTATGTATAACATTAGCATAGGATGTTTCCAGGAACTATATCATAAGGGAAAGTAGCAGCACTTGCCTCTTGGGTGCCGGTTGTTGCTGCTGCATATCCTTTGAGCGCTATCGTACTGCTCGGTGTAGGGGAATTATTAGTGTTGGGACAATATTTGACGACGCACACTCAAGTAATTCAATACATGTGGCAAAATATTGAATTGGTCACCATAAATTATTATTGTCAATATTCGAAGAACATTAAATAGAATTTACTTAAGCTACATGAAATTTTGAAAGTAGTTGGCAATAAACAGGTATTGTTATGTCTCAATAGTAATGCCAGGACACGTTTTCTCCGGGACAAAACAACGAATAAACGAGACAAAGAGCTCAATAAGTTCCTATGTGATACACATTTATTAGTGCTCAACTATGGATACCCAACGTTCTGGGGATGGCGGAGAGAGTCGGGGATCGATGTAAGTTTGGCGAATAAATGGCGGAAGTTGAGGATATCGTCTTGGAAATTATGTAATGGTCTAAATAGAATTGACTGTGATCATGAGGCGGCCAGAGGATGGGGTTGGAACCATGCGTTTGGATTATCGCCGAGTTAATTGGACTTGTATAAAGGAAGCTACCGCAGGAATAAAGGAGAAGAATGAAGCAGCTGTTGACAAAGAACACTGTGACGTTGGGTGATGCATTCGATGCATTGTAGCTGGAAATATTGAAGGTTTGTGCAAAATATGTACGCCAGAAGAAAAATGGAAGGAAGGGAGTAATTTGCTGGACATCAGTAGTAAGCACATTAAAGCGGGTATTCGGCACGACAGAAATTTCAGAGGGTGAAGCGAATGGGTGGAGAAGTGGACATGATGTGTGACTAAGATGAAGCGGAAGTTATTTAAGGACGAAGTGTTGCCTGCGAAGCGCAATAGCTGGCGCGAGTTCGTTGAAGAAACCTTTAAAAAGTCAACCTGGGGCTTGCAATACTTGATAAATATGGATAGAGTACGACGCAAAGAAGTGTGGATGACAATGATTGAAGGAGCACAACAAACTTGTAGTTGGAGAGAGACAGGAGAGGTAACGATGAATGTGTTGTTTCCGAAGGATGAGGTAGTACGTTGGGAATATGATGCAATTGAGAATGATGATCTGGAAGAGGTAACGTATGAGATACAATATTGTGTTAAACAAATGTGAAGGAAATAGGCTCCAGGCTATAACCAAATCACACATGAAATGCTACAAATGTGGTTGAGAATATTAGGGAAACATTGTGAAGATATATAATGATTGTCTACGACAATCTTCTTTTCCAACATTCTGGAAAAAAGGTGTTGTACGATTATTTTTGAAAGGGAGAGATAGACTGCCGACGATGCCATCTTCATATATCCCAATTATTTTAATACCTACATTCGGAAAGTTATTAGATAAGAATTTAACACGTAAACAGAAATACCTTGCACGACATGGGAACATGAATGAAAAACAATTTGGATTTATTCCTGGTAAACCAACGAATGATGCATTAGAACTTCTAGAGCGTAAAATTTCGGAGACAAAATCCTGCGCATGTATGTTTCTAGACATACATGGCGCTTTCGACCTTGCAAGATGGATTATAATTGTGGGAAAATTAACAAGGAAAGGATTATCAAATTATCTTCTAAACATGGTAAAATCATATTTCGAAAATAGAGTGATGGTATTAGAATTTGGAGGCCAGAAAATCTATTGGGAGGCAACTATTGGATGTCCTCAATGTTCTGCAAGTGAACCAATATTTTGGAATATGTGTTGGATAATGTATTGTGGGATTTAGCGGACAGGAAGATCTGTACCATAGCCTACGCGGATGATTTAGCGGTGTTAGTATACGCAGATTTACGATGAAGAGAAGAATAGAAAACGAAAGAAGTACTCCATGTGTGTATAGACTTATGTGCGAAGAATAATCTAACACTGTCGGCACAAAAGACAAGGTTAATGTGGTTCGGTCATCTTATACTGATTTCATTGTGTGGATGAACGGACAAAAATTGCAGATAATACGAAACCACATATGCCCGAGCGTGTTAATAGGTGATCGTTTAAATTTCGAAGGACATATAAGTTTCATAAAGAAAAGAATTCAGGTCATTATATATAGTATGATGCGTGTCGGGATTCACCGTTATGACATAAAGAGAACAGACTTAAAGACTTTGTATTGTCACGGAGCTGACATTTACGCAAAAGTTTATAATATTATGCAGAGCTGACATTTACGCAAAAGTTTATAATATTACGCAGAGCTGACATTTACACAAAAGTTTATAATATTACGCAGAGCTGACATTACGCAAAGGTGGTTGTTTAAATCACGAGTCCCCATGACCTCACATCCTGTGCGCCTATCTAAAAGGCCCCTTTCATGAAATGGCGTTGACTCTTCATAACGATAGTATTTCTTCCGGCAGCTGCTTCCATGCTATAGCTGCGCAGATTCCCAGGCACGTGGGCACCATTTAATTCTCAATTAGATTGGACGCAATGTACGCACTCAGGCGCCCCCACCATATAGGCCTCCCCCACCTTTCCCCCAAATGTATCTGAATGCATGGGTCGACGTCCTACCCTCTCCACAAAGAACCGTAGAGTTGTGTGCAACCATTCCCTTTCCAAAATCTTCTCCTACCATGAAGAACCCTTCAATACATTCAAATATTCACGTGGAGTCCCCACTCTTGTGAGAGCGGGCTCCAGGGTTCATTGCGCTCTCGGTACCAACCCCGGCACACCCCTAGAGGTTACTTAAGCAGGAGACCACTCAATCCAACAATCTTCATCTTCTAGTCTGAACTTGCCTTCTCGAGATATGACGTGACGTGTATACCGCTGGACGCTGGGAGCGCCCTGCGCCGCTCATCATGGCTGACTGGGTGCAGCTAGCTTTGACGGCATTCTGCTTGACGGTAAATAAGAAGCACTTGGAACAATCTAATGGACTTTGTCGTCCTGTACGAGCCCTTAAGGCATGTTAATACAACATGTTGGTCTCTCGCCCCGATAAGGGCATTTAACGTAAATAAGTAATCAGTTGCCTATGAGGACAACATTGTAACCTTTGAATCACAAGCTCTCTTCGAGCTTATTTGCAAATTCAATCATTAAACCTTTGTTATGTTTTATGTATCTATCTTTTATTAACCTAACGCCAAAACCTGAATAGAGAATCCATTTTGAAAAACCTCTCTGCCAAGCGAGTTACTCTATTAAATCTGGGGCCTGTCCCTTCCAGTCGTTGGGACAAAAGCGACGCTAATATTACATAGCAGGACCCGACGTGACAGTATGTTGGTGCGCTGCGATAGACTATCACCTATGGCAATGTTGTTTGGGCAGAGAAAATTGTCAACGTGAAATTTGAACGCCAATTGCAGTCCGTAGAGAGAGTGCACGCTACAATAGTAGGTAGCTATAGAACAGTGTCGACATGTTCTCACAGGGATAATCCTCCTTGATTTGCACGTACGGAAGATGAAATGTGGGTATCTTTTGAAAAGGGAGGAAGGGTATGGATGAATGGAGAGGAATTAAAAGTTATCGACAAACTTGCAAGAAGGAAATTGTCAATATTTTTACTCTCGACCTGGACGATAAGATTGAAGAATAGCACCAACGGACGATTAACATACACGTATATACCAGATGTGTGGTATGCAATGAAGAATAGGGAATGATTTGAACTATCAACAATTATGATACAATTCTTAACAAGACACGGGGACTTCGGACAATATTTAAAGAGATTTGGTTTGAGAGATGAAGGGGGATGTATGTTGAGCGAATGAAGAAAACACGGATCACTGTTATAGGATTGCCTTTTATATGCACAAGAACAGGCTTACGTTCGAGAATATGGAAAATACGACGTACTAACAAGGAAAATAAGCGAGAAATTATCGGACAGAAAGTAAATATGAAGTATTCAGGACATTTGTGAGCAAAATTGGAAGCATACGTCAGTCTTACCGAAGGGATGATAGGTATACACTCGCCTCTTCGATGGCGGTGATGGAAAACGCCTAGTAAGGTCAAGTAGTGCAGTGCAAAGACCAGAAGCGCAAACAGAACAAATGCAATTAGTTCCTTGTGTTGCTTTAGCAACATAGACAAGGATAAAATAAAGTTTTTGTGGGCGACTGAACAAAAACTGCAGTCATGTGTTATAGATGGGATTGCAGAGTTGTGGCGGACAGTGGTTCGTCTCAGGTTAAAAAAGATGAGTAACGAGAGAAAGACCGTACGCGAGACAGTCTCGAGTTAGTTGTGGGAAAGCTAACACACATAACTGAAGCAGGAGGATTGTGTATAGAGAGAGTGGAGTCGAAAATAATAGATCGCATTTCGTACCATACACAAGGTGTAAATGTGCGTAAAACAAGGCAAACATGTTTGTCAAGACCGAATTATTGAAGCACCACCTTTGTTTCATACAAAACAGTTTTGTTCACGAACACAATACTCGCAATAGGAATAATTTTCATCGTCTTAGAGTGTCAACCGCACTTTGCCAAAAAGGGCCGTGTCATTTATGAATCGTTCTATATAATCCCCTACCCAAAAATATAAAAGATATTATTCAATTGAATCTATTCTAATCCGCGGTTATAAGCTACCTACTGCACCAGTGCTTCTACACTGTAAAATAATTTATTGATTTTAATACAAATTTAAATTCGTCTTGTACTTTATCACGCCTTGTTGTAGTATTTACAAAATATCTTACAATTCAAAACTATTTTCCTGCATGCTTGTGTAGGGGCACATTCCTACATATTACAGAAACTTCCCGCATATATGTAAGAGCATTTCTACATATTTATTATACATACTTCATACGTATCGATGAATCTCNACGACGATGCGCCAAGTTGTTAACTGGTTTCCATGATGACATCACTCTTTGTACAAGAGAGTCAACATAAGAACGCCAAAGAATCCTAACATTATTTATAATGCGTGCCGCGTGCAACCAGAAACCTTCGTTTATCTCTAAATAAACGAATCTCAAAATAGTGTTACGCCCCTACCCGTGGCAACGAACTTTGATTACTTCATACTTCTGCCTACGGACCGGCCGCACACAGACCGCTCGTCATATCGCCGCCCGGTCTCTTCAAGCAAGAATTACTTGATACTTCTGTCTATGCATTAGCTGAGAACAGGTCGTTCACCGCACGATCTCAAACAATGCAAACTAGAATCTCAACAGATTACTTAAAAATCTCAGATTACTAGAGTCTACGCACTGAACTTGGTCAAGGTCACATCGCAGCCCGATTACCTCAACACCAAACACAGCTCAGCAAAATAACTCTACGCTGACGATTTTCCTCGAGGTCACGTCGAAATCCTATGTGCAAGAACCAGGATTACAGACGACCCGAAGCCTATTCTACCGTCCCAAGAATCAACACGACATCACCGACTCGTCAGAAATCAGTAGTGAGTTAAACGAACAATTCCGAACTGAACTTTCTACGCCTGGTCCCGCCGTCTGGTGTCGTTCTTTGTTTTACGTTACGACAGTAGAAAATAAATCTTGTTCCAATTGAACACTTTTAAAACATTTTATTTTGGAGAGGAGGAAATCTTACTGCGAAGCAAGCCTACATGCTGAGGCTTGCGAAGCAAATCCAGAGATCCTCACCGACACTTGTATTGTGTCTTTTTATTAATATAAATTTAGTTGTATATGTACTTCACCCAAGCACAGTTGTGTACATTTATTCTGTAATTGCATCCTGGCCCGGGTTTTTCTCCGGTTCTCCTTCGGGTAGAGGCGGATTTTTTATACAGACTCGCTAGGCTCTTGTGTAGAGGCGGCATCTATTGAAATAATTATTGGCGAATTTAGTGTTATTTAATAGTTACGAATTATCAACAATACTTTCCGAATTATTTAAAGTTTGATAATAATACGTACTTGTGAATGACTTTTTTTTGTTTTATTAAATACAATATTTATTGGTATTATGTTAATACTATAACACGTATCGAACCATTTTTATCGTTAGGAGTATGTTATAATGTTAAATCCACCTCTGCCTCAGGGTACTTGATCAGAATTGATGGGATAGTCCCTTGCTTGCTTCCGGAGAGTAAATTAGTATATTATCCTCCACGTACTCATACTCAGTTTGTAACTTCTTTTTTGACAAAGTTTATCATAAAGTTTATCACGATAGACGACAGGTTATATACCTTACAAGAAAGAGCAGGAGAGAGGAGGTCAATGAATGGCGACTTAGTTCAAAGCATAGGGACAGTAGTGCATAAGGAAATATGGCAGGCTGAATATTTATGCTAATAGTTATGCAGCGGAAACTGATGGAAGAGTGAGATGATTTACAGACGAGTATTTCAAGAGACAGCAGCCTCGTCGCAAAATACATGGATTATGTCGATCAATGCCAGAGGAAGAGATCATGAATAGTATAAATTCACAAAAATTTTATAAGAGTGTGAGGGAAGAAGGTTTAAAAGTTGTGAAACGATTTGAGCGCAAAGATGGACCAAAGGTAAATTATGTAATGGAGATGTGTGGAACTCGCAAGTTGAAGCAGAAGAGGAGACTTTTGTTGCGCGAATCGTAAATAAAATACATTCTTCGGCAAGTACTTACCTACACGTCATTGTCCAACGAAATTAATTGGTATCCACTTTTATGAACAATTCGCACGACAAGCGTTTTTGGAAACAAACAATGGAACATAAAATATTAAATCATTTTCAGCTATAAAAATAGTAAGTACGTTTATTTTTATTAGGGTTCACTAATGTGAAGTATATATGGAGGTGTTAGCATTTGACATTGCATTACTTTAATAAAAACCTTAACTGATCTTATTTGTTTTAGTACATTACTTAAAGAAAAGCTTGTTTTATAATTTTTTTTATTTATTTAAGGCAATGGGAATCCTATCATATTCATAATAAATCAGAAAGTAAGTGTTATGTGCATTGAACAATATTGTACAAAATACAAACAAGCAGTGCTTTCGACTAAACGGCAGATTTAATTAATTATGATAAATGTGTTCGTATAATACATAAGCAAGGGGAAGTGAATATCCCGCATAATCGAGAAAATTCTTATGGACTGCAAAGAATGTGACATTGTTTTAGGCGGAGATTGAAATGGCAGATCTACTTGGGTGATATAATCACCAATATTGGCGCTAAAAAAAGTATATTCTGCAATGATTGAACAATTTGCAATAGTGCGGGAATACCAACCTTCGAAACAGTTAATGGAAATGTATTATCGATATAACATTGCAACATAGAGAGAAGACCTTTCTGATGGGTTGGCAAGTAAAAACTGGTGTGACGAGCGATCATCGGATACAGTTTACGATCGAAAATATTATGAATACGGGACGTAGATGTAGCATATTATGTAATTATAAAAGCATAGATTGGGAAAGATGTGACAAGGAAAAGAGAAATATAAAAGCAAATATGATGAGACCAAATAGACTGAGCGTATGGAAGAAATCGAAACATTTATTTTGGATGAAGTGAAGGAGTACTGCACGCATAAGGGGGATGGTTTTGGGTAAGGGATAAGGAGGATGGGGAAGCTCTGGTGGGATAAATCATTAACTGTGAAGAAAGAAGTACGAAATCACTCCAGTCTTCTGGACCAGAGTGCGAGAAAGGGAGGAAGACAAAAAGAGATAACGCGCGAAAGATAGATCGTGCGAAGAGAGAACAAGGAAACGATACTGGAAAGGAAGCGCGAATGTCGGAAAGAACTTCTGGAAGAATAACTGTTAGAGAGTTTATTTGGAAAGGAGAGTATACAAAGGAAGACACGAATATGAGCACATAGAAACGTACGAGAATTGGATGATAGACGAGGATTTGTATCGGATGGTGAGAGAAATACCTAAAAACAAATGCCCGTGTAATGATAATATTACCAACGAGATGATTCACCATATATACTTTAGGATTGTGGAGGCAATTGCAATGTCAATCAATGATTGTTTCAATTTTCGATAATTTTCTAAGGCTTGGAAAAAAGGAGTTGAACGGCTGATCCTGAAGGATAAGATGCGGGATCGGACATTATGCAAATCATATCGTACAATAACCTTATTGCATGTTACCAGAAAATTGTTTGATAAAGATAATCAAATAAATATTACAGCACATCACAGAAGATAATTTTAGTAGAAATCAATTATTTTTGAACGTGGGATACAAGATATGGTAAATAAGGTAATAAAAGCGATTCAAACGAGACAGCAGAAATATATGCTAACTATAATCTAAGATTTCGTAAAGGGCTTTTGACAATGTTAATTGGGCACTAGTTCTAGAATGTGTCAAGAAGATTGGGCAAGGAAAGAAAATGGAGAATATACTTCAGTCATATTTCGAAGATCGATATGAGCTACTTGATATAGGGCCGGAACGATTATTAAAACGTGTTAGTAAAGGATGTCCCCAAGCAAATCATTTGGCACAAATATCATGGAATTAGATACTAAATGAGGATGTACTAGAACTAGTCAGAAAATTACAACAATCGCCTATACTGATGACGTATTGATTTAAGTGGGTGCAAATAGCCACAAAAAATTGGAAGAGTAAAGCACAGACATTTTAGAAAAAATCATAATAGCTAGCACTCAAATGTGTTAAACTGCATCTTGGACCAAGACAGTTGGGATTGTATTTGGATTCTAGAAGGGCATACGAAATCAAATGGCTGACGATGGCGTCTAGAAGACAAAATTAAGTATCTTGGAGTAATACCTGGCAGAAGTTTAAATTTTAGTGATAATTTGGAAAATATTCGAACAAAGGTTAAGCGCAATTATGAATGACTACTGCTGTTAGAATTAGAAAACATGATGTGGGAAATAGAGAATAAAAGCATCTTTACGTGGAGCATTATTAATCATTAATTATCTTGATTAAGTAACAACTTTGCCAAGTTGGTGATTGTTTCAATAAATAACAATAAAAATGTGATGTTTTTTCAAAAGTTTGCAGTGTCTTTAGTGTACTTGAAAGCATACTGTCATGTGTAGTAAGTGTATGCGAGACATGTGATACAAATGAATATTTCGAATTTAGAGCATTTTGCGTATCGAATCTAAATTTATTTAGTCTACTTTCTAAATTGTGAACTTGTTGGTACGTTGCTATGCCCGCCAGCCAGTGCAAACCATGTCCTATTGCGTCTATAAAACCTCTCCTATTGCTGCCTTTTTGATGAGATTTCGAATGAGAAAATTAATTCTTTAAATGGATTGTGTTGGTTTGTACTTGTTTTTGATATTCTATCAAAGAACATTCAAAAAATTATGAGAATTATTTAATTTTCTAGCTAAGCTGTTTGTTAAGTTGTGAAAAATGTTTGCTTGTTTTTCGATTTCATTAATTGCGAGCTCTGTCTGTAGTATTGAGACGGTAAGGAAAAATTTATAATTAATAAAAATTGTTATTATTAAGTCATCATCTCGTCCCTCTTTTCCTATCGAAAAGCTCGCTTTTTTATCGAAAAACTTCGTCACGTGACATTCCCCTTCTTAACATCTTATTTCTCCTCTGTGCTTCGTCTGCACTCCCCCCCCTACTAATTTGATTGGTTATATTCCGTGGAACCTTTTAGAATATTTTGTGTTGCCAATACGCGCTTTACGCTCCTCCCCTTCCGTTTCCTGATTCGTTGTTGTTATTTTGCGTCTTTCTAAGACTCCCCTCGCATGTTGAATTGGGTTCTGCCCTCCATTTTGTATTTTCAGACAATAGCCTTCTCGTAACTTCTGCGCAGTTTTGTATCCATTCCTTTCCTCGAACCTAAGTTTTATGATTTAACGACGCTGCAGCGCGGTTCCCTTGAACAAGTGCGACCATTTCTTTGTGACTCACGCCGGGACCGGCCCTCAGCTGCCTACGCGCTCAGAAAACGATAGTTGTACGACTCTCTTTTGTAATTGTTTGGCGGTAGCCTGCCTCGACCCTTCCAATATTATTTTCTTCGATCTTTTGTGTCCCTCTGCAGAAGATGTCCCCGGAGATACTCTGCTACGGTTCACACCCTGCTATTTTTAAAGATAGGTTTTATTAGGATCTTCCTTAACCTTTTTTTATTCTTTTTGCCGCCGTGAGCCGCAAGATTCTTGTTCGTTTGGACTAACAATTTATTAGTGCATTGGGAAAATAATATTCCCTGAGATCCGTCCTTCACTGGGCTCTCTATAGGAAAAGATTTTAACAATAGTACTTCCAAAGGTTCGCGCTTCTTAATCTGCCTACCCACTTGCGCATGTGGCCTCCAGTTGTGTGGTAAGTGCCAGCCAGCTCTTTCGTTTTTGACAATCGTCGCCGCTTTATTGCTCTTTTGTCGCAAACAATTTCTGAAGATCTTCGTTAAATTTAGGGAAAATATTCTCTCTCGCATGTCTTGGTATCTTTATTTCTAAACTTTATCCTCTGCTGGCTACGTTTTCTGAAGAATATCTTTTATAAATTTGAGAATGTGATTAAATAATTCAATTATTTAATCTACGGTCTCTATACGTTTGTCGATGTGAATCAACCATTTTGAATATACAATTTGTATTTCGTCACTTGGCACGAAAAGAAGTCCATTTGTTATTCTTACCACTTTGAAAAGGCAAATAAGGGCCGTTCACATCACTCTTCCTGCAGATAACCTTGCCCTAAAATCAGTAAAACTCAATACCATCACTTACCGAACTAAACCTTCTCTTTTCACCTCACTACACAGCACACGAATAACATGTTTTCTGTTGCAATTTTTTGTGTCTCCAAGCCATGGATCTGCGTTGCGCGTGAGTCATCTTAACTACTCGAGGTGGCGGCGGCGGTATCGACATCGGCAGTGCTGGTGGCGGCAGCCTCGGCGATGGCCTTGCCGGAGTTGGCATATGAATGCCAATTACGGGAGTATTTCTCCCGGCCAAGCGCTTCGGTGTCCCATGGCACGGGCAGGTTTCGACCTGGAGTATCCTGAAACCACGGTGTGATTGGTTGCACAGAACCCTACGGCGGTTTCGCGGTTCCTTCGTCCATGTCTTTCGCTGTTTGACGGGAGGAACATTATATTTTTACCCGGTGTGGGCGGGCTCTGCTGGGCGTTGTGCATCTTTTCAGTGTTCATTGTAGACTGTTCGGCATTGCTCTCTAGTATAGTTTCTTGTTATCTTTTCCGGTCGGGAAGAGGTCGTAAAGTTTACCGACGTTGCTGCTCTGTTGCTTCTGCTGGCATCTCCGCTCTTAAGGGTTCTAATGACCTTGACGTTGACTAACCCTAAAGCTCCCCCAAAAAATCTCCACTCTACATTGCGAAGTTGTCTCTTCAACAACAGGGCTGCTGTATTCCGTGAGAACGACCGGTTCTGGCGTTTCCGGTTCGGGAGGAATGGACATTAAATGTTCATGATGCGTAATAAGTTTACAACCATCTTTCACATTTTCAACTTCAAAAGTGACTGGTGATCTGACACTTTTAATTATATACGGACCATCGCGAAATAATTTTTCACTTTATTTATCTATTTAATGCCTTTTGGCGAGGTTCAGGTCATGAAGCCTGCTCTTCCACCTAACCGTTGGACTTTGGTAAGGGAATTGGGAAGGAGAGATGTTGGGTTGGCGGGGAACTTATGTTACCGAACCGACATTTGTCGGGAGTAGGTAAAGGAAATCCCAGCTGAAAACCTCACCTAGTTCGGCCGAGCAGGGTTTGAACCCACACTCTGCCGCTCAGTGGGATCGTGGAAGCGAAGATGTTACCACTAGACGACCGCTGTCGGTTCGGGGCACTTTGTCCCGGGGCAAATACCATATTACGCAATAACACAAATTGTCCTAATCATAGGTAATAATATGTTTCTATTAAATTTTTCATATTCTATAGCTATATGTCTTATGTTGGTTTCTGCCGCTTGGGCGTGTGCGATCTGAAGGCGTTTTTTGAGAATACATGCATAAGGTTGGTTTTCTGAATAATTAACTCTTTCGGAAAGGAATAAGTCATCCCGCAGCATCAAGAGTTCTCTGACATAAGATTAAATATGCCGGACTATACCCCGTAATTCTGTGTATGGTATTCCGAAATACAAAGAGTGCAAATGGCAATATATCAATCCAATATCTGTGGTCTTGTTCTACGTAATGTGATATAACGGATGAAAAAGTTTGGTGAACCCTTTCTAGTCTGCCATTTCCTTGTGGATTTCCTCGTCAGGACATGTTTTATTTTGAACATGCTACACACTTCTTTCATCCGAGTTTATGTAAAATTTTCGTCTCGATCACTTACGAGTATTTTGGGTACCCAGTGACGGGAAATTACATTTACTACTAGCGCCTGTGCTACGGTTTTTGCCATTTGTTCCGGTATGGCGACTGCTTCCAAATATATAATGAATTGGTCTTGAACCGTTAAAATATACTTGTTTCTGCGAGTAGTGCTCTGTGATCCTAAAATGTCCATTGTTTTTTTCGACCGGATATGTTTCCGATAATTCATGTTATGGTACTTTTTTATTCTCACCTTTTCTCATTTTGCATTTAATGCAATTGTTTACAAAGTCCTTGTCTCATTGTACATACTTGGACAATAGAAAGATATTTTACTAATACCTACATGACCAGATAATGGATTTTCGTGACGTCTCAGTATATATGAACGCATAGTTAAAGGCACAAACATTGCATAAACTGGATCCGGAGGCGGGATCTGAACTTTATACAAAACATTTTCCGAGTCCATAAAATATCTAGTGTCTTTCATGATTGCAAGTTTGAAAGCCTATTTCAAGGATACGCATTTTTTCTTCCTCTTTTATTCTAGCTTTATCCCAAACAAGTTCATTTTTTCGAATTTACACTGTGTTCGAACTCATACTGGGGGTTTCAATCCGCGTTAATGCATCAGCATGAGGAATTTGTTTGCCTGATTTATGTTTTGTTTACGACTACTCAGGAAGTTCCATTATCCAACGTGCTAAGCCAGGTTTTGGTTCTGACTGCGTTAGTAACAATTGAAGAGTTCTTGTGGTCAACTACTAAAGTAAATTGTCGCCCAAGTAAATAAACACTAAATTTTCTTATCATTGTTATTACTCCTCGACAATCCAAATCAGTGGTGCTGCATACTTTTTGTTGATTATTCAACTTCCTGCTCGCGCAAGCTATCGCCGTCTTCGAAGGTTTGTGACAAGACGCCTTCTATTCCAGTAAGACACGCGTCCGTCTTAAATACAAATGGTTGAGAAAAATTTGGGAAACGTACAAGGGAATATTAAGTTAATGCTTCCTTAAGTGACTGAAATGATTCTTGAAGTTTCCCCCCCCCTTTTTCATCAGTAAATATATATCAAATATCTATTTCAATTTATAAAAATTGTCGGATGTGATCGACATGCACTTGTTGCAAAGCAAACACGTTGATTTGAAGTTGGGGGTCATTAAAGAGACTTCCGCCCAGGGCCTCGTTCGGTGTAATTACTATATCATGTGCACGTGGCTATGTTGAATATTAATGTGATATGTTTCAAGCTACGCACATTTCATGTGTTTGCGTTTTAACGGAGTGCACTACGCCAAAATCATTGCGATTGCAAGGCAAACAAGAAATAAAACAATGGAAACATCAATTTTTTTATTGTATTGTACCTTATAACACGTTCAAAAATGTTTATTAGTTTTACATAAGTATGAATATTGGGAAACTATATTCGTAAAATAAACATAACCGAAGTAACTATTACGCCACAAAACATTAGAAATGCCATCACATTGTTTTAATCGATGCTTAATATAGTGCGACCAGCTTCAGCAAGTATTGAAAGAGTGGATTCGTGCGATATCCTATTACTTCAAGTTCTTTATCTCCTGAAGATTTATATTAATTTATATTAAATTATGTATATTAATTTCCATATTCATGCACAAAGAAAATGAAATGATGAAATATCTTGTAAGTTGACAGGAATCCAGTTGACAGGAATGTGTGAAAGTTGGGATGACCCGGGTTGATGAGGAAAGGAGGTGGATAGCACCTTGCAAGTTGTTTTCCTGGGATATCTCTGGATTATTCTCGTCATCATGGCGGCAATGTTGTATTTGAAAAGAAACATGTATTAACATAATATCTTGAAAGGGTTTACCGTATAAGGTCGTCGGACAGATTCAAGGAACCGGATTCATGTTCATATGAAGGGGTTATGCTTGCAGTAACTCAAATTGCACCATTCCACTGTGATAGTCATTCAGTTTCAGCTGTATGATTTATCATTTCATGGATTAGTTCATTTTGTTGTTAGTACAGTATCATATTTGCCTTGTGGTATGAAAAATTTTCCATTTCGGGTATTTAATTATGTCTTCGGAAATTATGCATGCATTACAGTTTGACATATACAATATAACGGGATACAGACGAAGGTTAACCTGTTTAACCTCTGTTTTTACTTATGTTGACCACTGGCAAGTCTGGAAAGCAGGTCTAGAAGTTTGACCTTTTGCAAAAAGAAAAACATAATTAATTATTGAATTATAATTGTAACATTTATAGTAGACGCTTCCGACAATGTTATAGTTTCTCTTTTCGTTTTTCTGACAATAGGATTTTCCATTTTTGTTTCTGTGTCTGCCTCGTGTAACGGCGCGATTGAGTTCAATAGAAGTAGAAATCAGATCTTTCGTTGAAATTTACTTTTCTTCCTGAACGTGTATAAGTTCCAGGTGGACGTGTTGTGGAAGTTCCTTCCGCTTGTTCGTTGTTTATAAGAGTTTGTGCGTCGTTCGTGACTGTTGAATCAGCTGTAAGGGAAGTTGGTTTGATCCTGTCCAAACGAACACGTAAGCTCTTGTTATTTACTTTAATATTTATGGTTTTGTTGTCCTCTGCTCTGGACAGTATTTCGTACGGTCCATTGTAAGGAGGAACTAATGCTTTTCTGAACGGTGTGTTTTCTAAGAATACGTGTGTTGCATTCTGTATATCTTTATGTACGAATGGTTGATTTGTTCCGTATCTTGGCGTTACCGGTTTAATTTGTTGCATCTGGTGAACTAGATTTTGGACATAAGTCGTTGTTCGTTGTGTTTCACTTCTAGTATATTTGTGGAATAAATCGCTTGGAAGCGTTAATGTTTTCCCGAGTACTAATTCGGCAGTGGAAGCGTGTAAATATTCCCTATGCGCCGTACTGAAACCTAACATAATCATAGGCAAAACCTTGGTCCACACGGTGTCGTGTGACATGAGCGCGGCTTTTAGTTGTCGATGTAAGCGTTCAATCATTCCGTTAGCTTGCGGATGGTATGCACAAGTCCTATGGCGTTTTATTCCTAATTGCGACATTGTGAATAACTGTCCCTCGAATTGTCGACTTTGATCGGTTATAATTTTCTCGGGAACTCCGTATCGTGAGATCCAACCATGTGGAAGAGCGTCGGCAGTTTTCTCAGCATTTATTTCCGTTACCGGGATTACTTCGGCCCAACGTGTACAATGGTCGATCACTGTCACGGCATGTCTGTACCCTATCGAGGAAGGAAGTGGTCCAACTATATCCATGTGGATAGTGTTGAACCGTTCCTCGGATGGTTTGAAGGTAGCTAACGGAGTAATAGTGTGGCGATGTATTTTATTCTTTTGACATGCCATACACGTGCTTGCCAATTTTTAATGTCTTGATTCATTCCGGGCCAAAAATATTAGTTTTTAATTAAACGTAAAGTCGTTTTGCGTCCCGGGTGCGACAGGTTATGTATTTCCTCAAGAAATTTCCATTCTGAGTTGGGTTGGTATTAATGGTCGACCTGTCTTGCATATTAAGATTAAATCCGAATTTGGTAGTTTACCTGGTATACTCATGCGGCTTTAACGTCACCAACTCTTGTATACTTGGATCTTGTATTTGAAGTTGAGCGAATTTAGTAGTGTGATTATCTCAACTCTTGGCATGGCGTCAGCCACGATGTTGTCTTCGCCTTTTATGTGTTTTATATCAGTGGATAATTGTGTTATAAGTTGCAATTGCTTAAACTGTTGAGGAGGCAACTTTTCCCGCTTTTGTCTGAACGCTTATGTTCATGCTTTGTGGTTCGTAAAAATCGTGATATTGAACCCTTCGAACCAATGCCTAAAGTATTGAACATTTTCGTAGATTGCCAGAAGTTCGCGGTAGTACGCTGGCATTTGACTTTGTTTACTGTTCAGTTTTTTACTAAAGAAAGATAAAGTTTGCTATTCCTGGTTCACCTGTTGCTGTAGACAGGATCCCACGTGGGTGGATGATGCATCTGTAAACAGCCAGTGGTGCGTCACTGCTTGGGTGGATCAGTTGAAAGCGTTAGTCAGGCTCTCCTTCAGTTCTCGAACGCTGCTCTCAGGGCGTCGTTCCACGGGAACGGGTTGTTTCCGTCTTTCTTTCCTCCTGAGATGGCGTCAATCAATGCAGCTCGGGGTACAGCTGCCTTCGGGATAAATCGTCTGTAAAAGTTTAAAATTCCTAGAAAGCGTCGCATACCTCTTATGGTGGTAGGTTGTTCCATTTGGCGTAGTGCGCTGACTCTTCCGGTGGTCGGATGCCTTCTGCGCTGATGGCGTAACCCCCCAAAAAATACAATTCTGAGACGCCAAATATGGATTTCTGGATGTTGATGACAACTTCGTTGTCCTTCTGCCTCTGGAAGAGTGTTTTGAGGTGATGTTTGTGTTCCTCTTCGTCCCTGCTGAAAACTAGAATGTCATCAATGTAGACGTAAACGAAGGGTTGTCCTTCCGTAACCTGATCCATAAAACGCTGGAACGTCTGATGGTAAGCTTTTACCAAGTCAATTTTTGAAATTTTTTTGGATCCTGCCAGATTGTTGGTGCAGTCTTGAATATGTGGCATGGGGTAGGCGTCGGACACCGTTCTGACATTTAATCCGCGGTAGTCGCCGCAAGGTCGATAGGTTCCGTCGCTTTCCTTCACTAAATGTATAGGCGACTCCCATCGACTTCGAGAATGTCGTACCACTCCTGCTCGAACTAAATTTTCAAATTCTTTCTTTACAATTTCGAGTTTCTCGGGTGTAAGTCTACGTGGTCGGCATATTATCGGTGGTTCGTCTGTGGTAGGAATGTGATGCACAGTATCCAATCGAATATTATTCAGCGTTCCGGATAGTTTAACTAATTCCGCTAATTTATTGATTTCGGAGAAATCATTGTCTTGTACCTTCTTAATTTTAATTTCAGTGCATTTTCATGAGTTGTATTGGGTACAAGTTGTAACTCCCGTCATTTTATCACTGAATTTTCCCGTTCTTCAGTTTAAAATTAACCCGTAATGGGACAAAAAATCAGCTCCTAAAATTGGGTCATTTACGTCGGCTACGATGAATCTCCATTTGTAATCTCGTCGGAGAGTTAAATTTAAATCGTGATAAACCGTCCCAAAAGTTTGAATGTCTGTGGCATTCGTCGTATACAAGTCCAGTTGGTTCTGTTGTGAATTTCCAGTGTCGTTTCGAAAAAATGGACACATCTGAACCTGAATCGATTAAGAAATGCAACTTGGTATTCTTTTCATAAATGTAGGGTCGTTTACCAAGTAATCTGTTGCAAAAACTGACTTCATCCTTCAACTTTGAGTTGGAGGTGTCGCACGAATTTACTTTGCTCTTCAACCTTGAGTTGGAAAATGTACAGCTGAAAGTTGAATGCTCGTAGAAATAACGCGTACATATAACTTGAAAAAAAACAGAGCGTAATACTAAAATGCTCGTAGAAGTAAAACTAGTAATATATAACGAAGAAACTATAATGTACCCACAACATCGGGGCACATCGAAAATCGTCTGCAATTTCCTGAAAGTTCAAAGTTTTCTGCAGTAACTCACGAATGGAATTGTAACAATCTTCAAGTGTAACTTCACAAAGTTGAAGCTGAAACTTAATCGCTGGACGGCATCTGAGCCCGGATGGCGAGGAATTTTCTTCTCGGTAAATCCGTAGACTGGACGTCGATCCACGTTTGACGCAGCGGTCAAGTTCACTATCACAGAGAGGTGTACTCAGCGTGAGCTCTCGAGTGAGAATCTAAGCGAAATGTACTCGTGACAGAGCGTTTGACGCAGAGGACTACTCCGTAGGCAGTTTTCAGTCAGAATGATTTCTAGTTCAAATCAACAACCTTCTTTCGCCTTGGTAAATTTCCAATTGGTGGATCGGAACCAACTGTTCACTTTGATAATATTAGCTATTTGTTGAAAGTGACCACTTAGGAATTCATATACAAACGGTCATTTCTCAACTAGTAACGTGTAGATATTTGTTGTTCCTTGGAGTAAACAAAGTTCATTTGTCTTTTATGCGGTTGTCGTTTGTCTTGCGTCTTCATGTAAACACAGAATGTCTTTCGCGTGTTTACATGTTACTAACATGGAGTGATAATGTTCTGTGTATGGCATGATAATATGTAGCAGTTCTTATATATATAGCGTGCTGCTACACTTGGAAAATTGAAATTTCCAAGTCTGTTTGGAAAATATCACTACAGTCAAGTTGCTACAATTAACTACAGTTTCAAACAGTTGTTGTGACTTCTGCTATGCGACTCTACAACGCAACAACCCTATCCTGCAACTGCTGCTTTCTTCAATTCCTATCAGCTGCTCGCCTCGGTCGGTCGTGGCTGTGGTGGCGGCGGCGGCCAACGTAGACGGCGGCGACCGACAGCGGGGCACTACGCCACGATAGGTTATATACATAGGTGTGCGTATTGAGGCGACCCGTGTCGTAGTGCCTTGGTGTACTCGCCTTCTACCTTTGGTGACACTGGTTCAAACCATTTCCGATCCAAATAGAATTCGCGTTGGTGGACGAAGCTGTGTTTGCGGCAGGTTTTCTCGGGGCACTCCCGTTTCCCCTGTCATTCATTACACTACAACATTCATTCATCATCATTCACCCTCATGTCATTCATAGACCACCCACGTCAGGGAGGTGTGATAGGAAGGGCTTCCGGCACCCTGGTAATTCCCCTGCCACATTAAAGAGAGACGCACCATACAGCGGCGGCGCTGCGTCACGATAGGTTGGCTCCATTGATGCGAGGCTCGTAAGTCCAAATCGCGAAGTTCGCTGTTGCCGGCTTCTTCCACCACGTGTTGGGCGCAGCACTCCGACAAAGGAGGAGGGAACATTCAGTCAAACACCCCTCTCTCAGAGTAGAATTACACTTTTCCTAAAATGAATTTCACTCGTCAATTTTTCTTTTTCTTCACCTTTTCGCCATGACACTTTAGAAGTACTTTGTTTGCACTGTTCTTGATGCACACTCAATACATTTCTTTTTATTCTTAAACTTAATGACATACTAAATTTAACACAAGCATCATCAAATTAATGTGAATTGGACAAGTGAAAACATAATTTTAACTCTAACATAGGAACTCGCTCCAAAATTACCCTTTGAGTGAGTATTTCTGCACATTTTAATTTTTTCAAACCAAAAGACAAATACCTTGCATTTTTGTGAGAAAATCTCAGCTTATTCCTCGTTATTAGGGTACTATTGATCTAATATCTGATTCAATCAACCATACAACTTAAACATTTTAAACACATCAGAAAATTATTTACACTTATTCAAACACATTAGAAAATGATTTATACTTATTTAAATAATAGTCACAGATATCTGAAATTATTTTAACATTATGTGAAACTCTTCAATTAAATTTAACACATGAATGAGTTTCAATACCTCAACATATTTCAGTAAATCAATGGTATTTCAATAATATTTTTGATACTTCATTTAATTTTAACAAATAAATTTCAACTCGTACATAAGTTATTAACAATTCATAATATTTATTACTCAAATTTTTAACATTCAAATTAATTTTAACACTCAAATGAATTTTAACACTTCAACGAATCATTTCAAGAGATTTTAACACAATCTCTTGAAATCAGGAAAATGAGGAAAATACATGAACATTACTCACTTGAATTGAGCAGTTTTCGCTCGTTACACTTACACTTATAGAACTGGTTGTCTGACTCTTTTTTCCTCGTTCTTGCACTACTTCTTACAATACACGCACGCTCATTCACTGATGTAAGGTCTCAGGATATATAAAAATTAAATAACCCACGTTATCACCTCAATTTTAGTCACAATAGGAAATGGAACATCAGTGATGACACAAGGCCTGAAAATATTGGAAAAAATTTGTGAAATGATTTTAATTTCCGATCGGATGGTTTCGACGTCCTTACTAAAACTTTATCTCCAATTTGAAATGTTTTTGTGGGGCTTTACGGCTCATGTCGACATCAAAGGTCATTACAACCCTAAAATCTTGTAAAGGTAGGGAAAATGCAGTTACGCACTAGAGAGAGCCAACATGACTCTCCCCGCGTGTGTGACTCGTCGAATGACTCAACCATACTCACTAAAAACCCTCCTGATTTACAACATCCCAAAACATATCTCAAAACCAAATATCAAAACAAACAAACGAGGGGGGGGACAAAAAATGAAGGGGGACAAAAAATGAGGGGGATGAAAAAAATTAGGAATATGAAAGATACCCTAGCCTTAATAGCGTCGGGATCGAAAAGAACAAGAGGTGGCCAAACAAGGTCAGGAAAGAGAAAGGAAGGAACCTTGCACAAGTAAGTGGAAGTAATGCCATACTCAGCTCGGGGTACCGTGTTTGCCAAACGTACTTACCAGATGTAAGTCTCCTGGGGGAGAAGAATTTCAATTTGAAATTGAAACGTTTTTCCCTGCTTGCGAGCTAGCCTCACTGCTGCGCTTTTCTTTAAATTTTCTAATATTATCTTATCATTTACATTGATTCTTTGGATTCCGCTGATATGTTCAGGGATTTTAAGATTTTCAAAATTGTTTTCTAATTTCCGCCCGAATTGTGCTTCGAACGGACTGATTCTGGTACTATTATGAGGAACTACATTTAACCAGCAATTTAATTTTGGTATCAGGTCGTACCACTTGGTGTTTTCTTTGCAGTCAACTCTAAATAACCGGGAGAGTTTTTTCATTATTCTCTCAGACGGGCTACTTTGCGGATGAAATGGAATAAATAAGCATATTCATTTCACGCAATTCCGACCGCCATTGCTCACTAGTAAATTGTGTCCCGTGATCACTTAGGACACGTTCGGGAGTGCCGCACAATTCGACGTACTTCCGAAGACAACGTAGACAATTAGATGCATTCGGTTTGTTAACTGGGTACAGTTGAACGTATTTCGTGAATACATCGAGTATGACCATAATGAGTATTACCGCGCGTGACCATGGGCAATCTTCCGGAAAGATCTACGGCGAGCATTTCTCGCGCTTTTGATGGTATTATGAGTATCCTCGTATCTACGATTGGGATATTTTGTGATTTGGCAAACATGGCATTGCGCTGTTATCCGTCGAATGGCGCGACGCATATTTTTTTAATAAAATCCTTCCTGGAGGATGCAAGTAATTTTCTCGCTTCCGTAATGTGCAAATTTCATGTGTACGTATTTACGAGGTCTTTCACAAGATGGTCCGGAATTAATATCTTAAATTGTACCGGTCTCCAAGATACTCTAATTAACAGAACTCCTTTAAATATTTCCCACTTGTCGGTATTTTCATTAAATTCCCTTTCATCCTCTTCATTGCAACTACCGGTCTCTTTGAATGTAATGATTCTTCGTAATTTTGAATCATCTAACTGGTAGTCTCGAATTTCTTCGAAAGTTAATTTGGGCGCCGGACTCTCTGTTTCTACTAATGCACATGACTCGAAACGGGATTCCTCTCCGCGTTCTCCTTCATGTAAACGACTTGGTCTGCGGTGACATTTTCNCCCCCTTCATCCACTAACCCCTTCAATTGAAAATTAAAACCTGTTCACAAAAAACACACAGAAAGTTAACTTGAAGACTCAGGTTCTCGACTCAGCGTCTGCCTCGTGGATTCTGAAGCAAGTGTTTTACAATAATGAAATGCAAAGAAGATCACTCCAATAAAAAATATACACCTATTGTTGAAAAAAGAATTAATATCATTGGAGCTTATAAAAAGCAGGATTTCATTGTTGTGAAGAAATTCAATTGCTTAGCCAATAATATGTTCAATTAAGAATAATTCATATTATAAAGAATGTGAATGAAGAATAAATGTTTCAATATGAAAAAATGAGCATAAAACAATAATATACGATACAATACGAATCCTTTCTCCTTCGTTTCGTGAACGTACGAAGCAGCCTTAAAAATATACCATAAAAAATGAAACAGATGACCATCGTAATTGACAGTCAAGCGACCCACAGAAGCGTACTCATGCGGAGAAATTAGGAGATATTGCAAAATAACTTAGCCGGTCACTGGTGCGCCCTGGCAGCGTAAGTTTGAACTACCCTTCAGGAGAGGGGTTAAGCGTCTGCTCAGGTCAGACTGCTGCTGTCGAGAGCAAGCAGGCTACTAAAAGAATTAATATATCTTCAAGGCGGGAACGTCAATTCTGACGCACGGCGCAGGCGCTTAGCACACCTGTAAGCAAGAGGCGCCTGCCAAGTCCAGGTGAGCTTGATACGCAACATTGAGTATCATTTTGAAACATAGCATGGACCGACGGCCGGGTTTCGAAGTCCTGAGTTCGAGAACCGACGAGAACATAGGTGGTTAGAATCGAAGAGTCAAGTAATTTTCGGGATGAAGAGATGACGTTGAGATTGTCAGAATATAATAAAGAATTTACGCACTGATAATGCGTTTACCACAACCTGAAGGCCTTGATTCTTGCTCATCGGCAAAATGTGCATTTGCGGGAGCATGAAGGAAGGTAAAGAATTCTTTCTTTCCGGTATACACTAACCTACATATGCTATTGGCTCGAAGTT